>JASAND010030653.1:0-44448 GCA_030248195.1 Trissonchulus latispiculum
CACCAGAACCATGGGCTGGGATTTCTAGTGTCATAAGATTATTTTATCCTTTCCCTTACGTTACCGCCAAAATTATCCGCCAACTAGACTAAAATCCAAAGACAAAAGCAAGGTATACGCTTAAGAAATAAAATTAGAAGTGTATCTAACCCGTCCATTGGAGCGCATTGGCAATGATGGCTGAGAAATAAAATTGACTACGTTGTGGGCATCTTCCATAGATATACACCCCCTAAAGTCATTAAGAAACAAATCATTTCTACAGTTGACATATACAAAAGCTTACATAGCTTGAACACACACAGTATTAAGTTCAATTAAGTTATTATTACATCAAGTTAACTGCAACGAAGACCATGCCTCAAAAATAGGCCTGGATTTTGCTCATTGTTTGCATGGACGTTGGTAGCATATAGACAATAATTATAAAAATTGCGTAGTACTAAGAAATAATATACTTGCTAGGTCCAAAAATGTGGTTATGCGGCTATTGAGCATGGAGGTTTAAATGAAGGTTTGATCGTTCTAAACTGCCCAAAATAAATGCCGGAAACCTCAAATTTAAAGGTTTATGTGACCCAACCATACTGGTCAAGATTTGAGCTGTCTGAGTCTACTCTATCGGCCAGAGCTAAATATTTATTAGTGAAATCACATATGTTGACGTTAGAGGCAGAGTCGAAAATTGCTCATTTTGCTGTAACTCGGTGAATATACGGAGCTTAGGACTAATATCTGTTTTTTCCTTTTACGCCGGGCTGCAACAAGTCCTGAAAGTTTGAGCCAAATCGAATTTTGAAGGTTGTCCAAGTGTCATGGTTGATCCTGCTAGAAATCTGCTAATATACATGTACTCTTGACAATTGCAACCCCAGCAGACTCGTCATGGACTAACTTTTTTATCCATTTTACGTGAAAATGAACTCCATATACTTCAGACATAAAAGCCGGCATTCTTTCACGACTGCTGAATGCTGTGGACATGAGCCTGGCATAGCCATAGATGTTTGGACAGTTTTCAACAACGAAAAATAGGTACAATGTTTTCCCTTCCTGAAAAAGCAACCACGACTGAAAGTATACTAGAAAACCAGGAATGAAAGATGGTCAGGCAAATGATCTGACCGAGGAACCGGCTTTGGGTGAGAAACTTGTAATTGGAATTAGGAAATTATTTGTGTGTGTGCGTGTGTGTGTGCGTGTTTGTGCGTGTGTGTGCGTGTGTGTGTGTTGTGTTGTGTGTGAGTGTGAGTGAGTGTGTGTGTGTGTGTGTGTGTGTGTGTGTGTGTGTGTGTGTGTGTGTGTGTGTGTGTGTGTGTGTGTGTGTGTGTGTGTGTGTGTGTGTGTGTGTGTGTGTGTGTGTGTGTGTGTGTGTGTGTGTGTGTGTGTGTGTGTGTGTGTGTGTGTGTGTGTGTGTGTGTGTGTGTGTGTGTGTGTGTGTGTGTGTGTGTGTGTGTGTGTGTGTGTGTGTGTGTGTGTGTGTGTGTGTGTGTGTGTGAACCTGACACTCCCACTGATTGAACCAACGCCAAAATCGATTGAGCCAAACTTGTTCCCTCGCGGATCACTTTAAAGATTAACTGAGGATCCGACTACTACTACTACTAAGTACTACTACTACTACAAAATCCAATGCTTGAATGGGAAAACTAATTTTGAATTTATGCCAGTCGTTTGCTAATCTGCAGCAGAGATTTTAAGTTGAAAGCAGAACCAACCAAAAACAAAGTCTAAATAGATTAAACACAACCTAAAAGGTCAGGAAACGAATCAATCTTAAAACAAAATTTTTTCATAATCATGGCTGTAAATATTTACTCGGAACAAATTGAACAGGTGTCTTTGAAAATCCTTTGTGACAGCTAGAACGTCTTTCTTCATTGAGGTAGCGATCTGTGTTATATGAAGACAGTGGATCATGAAATACACGGACTCTAAAAAAATAATTATTCTTTTACCTCTAATTCGATAAAAAACTGTATAACGTGTAGGTAACAAGTTTCAGTCTTGTGGTTGAAAGTTTGTAAACAATTCTAAGCGCAGTTGCCAAACAAATAAACGTCTCTCGCTCAAACACAAATAGAACCTAGCTCAAACAATAGATAGCAAAATGTGCACAATAAGCATGAACGATGCTCGATACTAATAGGATGGATTTCAGATATTTATATATCGTGGTTAGATAGACAAGTTGGTTAGATGGACATCTAACCACTCAAATTTGGCTTCTGGGAGGGGGGACTCAACCAAAATTGGGACATATTTTTGGAAAATGTTTTCAAATTTTTGAGGGGTTTTTGTAAAAACTGCCAAAAATCGCCAAAATTGACTAATTTTAAGTGGTATTTAGGCCAAAATAGTGCAAATGTTTTTACAAATCCGGTGAAGCCGGAGTTTTTTCTTAAAATTTAGGGTGAAAATGATAAAATTTGGCAACTTCTGGGGTTATGGGGGGAGGTCAGAATTTATCAGGGGCATTTTATGGGGGACTCCTCGAGTGGGAAGCGGCCCCCTCCCTCTCCCCAGTAAAAACAAGCCAGATTTCTATGCAGGTAAAATCTAACTTCTTCAAAATCTAACCAAGTTTGAGCTGGTTAGATGGCCATCTAACCAAAAAGTTGGTTAGATAATGATATTTGGCTATCTAACTGGTTAGATTGTAAAAACTACCCTGAGCTTACAATCTAACCGGTTAGACCTCTACCTTACTAAGTTGTGTGGTTAGATGTCCATCTAACCAAGAGTACATAAAGAGTGTGCCACTGGGCACACTCTATGTTATCAGAGCAAAAACTATGCCCTGCTCGCTAACGGCCAAATCCCCCCCGCAAATCAGACCCTAGTGACCCCCCACCCGCAAATCAGTACCTAGTCGAAACGGGGGTACGCTCCCTCGCTCTATGTTTATATATGTGCTTAAGCTCGAAAACACAAGCAGTGCGTGCGAGAAGTTTTGTGCCTGCTTCGAGCTTTAGAACACAAACATAGCGCACAAAATTCTTTGAAATGAAGGGTCTAGTTTGCGGGGGAGGTGGGCCGTTATCGAGCAGAGCATAGTTTTTGCTCCGATAACAGAGAGATTTGCCACTAGGCACACTCTTATATTATGTATTCTTGATCTAACCGACTTCTCTATCTAACCACGACATATAAAACAAAAATTACCCTTGTAATTTGGTAATTCCTGACTCAAATTCGCATTCGAAGACACGGCACGGCCATTTTTGTACAAAACTAAATGAAATAAAATCATACGCATTACGCAAGCAAACAACACAATTTTGTTTTCATAAAATTTATTTATGCTCATGTTTAATATAATATGTTACGTAAACAAGTAATTTAACGAAACCAAAGAGCTTAATACTCCTATTAAAGCTCTTTCTGAAATCTAATTAAAACAGTGTTAATTATAGTAAACGCTACATTACCTCTGGTATATTCACTAGGTCCGGATCCAGCATCAGAAGCCAAAGAAAAATCATTAGCTAAATAAAACAATGTATCATGATTTATTATTATTATTATTATTTTATTATTATTAATTTATGGGTAGAAAATCTCAAGAAACCTTCAATTATGCAGATAATAAAAGGTTTGAAAAGAAAAATCGGTTTCAACCTGCATGGTGTTATAAAGAGCCAAACCCATTAGGCATGCAAACAACTGCCGCATAATAATTTACTGTAATGCTGAAGCTAAACTGGAGAGTATGTAGAGATAATGTTGTGAAATCTTATGCATTCTGGTGAATTTCTAGCAAAACTTAACAATTCGTAGCATAATTTCGAGTGTTCATCACACGTTAAAGCGTTTGAAATAATATCGTTAGTAAAAATTTTGGAAATTTTCTTTTAGCGGGACGGGCCGGGCCCAATTTTGTCAGCATGCGGGACGGGCTGGGCTAAAAAATTTGGCTAGCAGGCCTGCCGGGCCGGGCCGAGCAAGGTTTTGGAGCGGGCCGGGCCGGGTTGGGCCGAAAAAGTCCTGCCCGAGCTCGTCTCTACCAGAGAGCGGCTAAAAAGGTTTGGTGAAACTACTTTTAGTCAGAACTGACACCGAAGTTGAATGAAGAAATATTAACATGAGTCTGAAGCTGAAATCGAAATAAATATGGAAACTGAAATTATTCTGTGCAGCGGACGACTACAACCAAATAATTTTTGAACGTGGACAAAATGTATGGCATGATATTTCTAAACATATAATCTTCCTACATATTTCGAAGTTAGAACTCTGATACAAGCCGTCTACAAAAATTTTCCATAGCAGACTTTGTCAGTCAAGTTTTTAGGAAAAGATATATGCTAGACAACTTTGAGGCAGCATCTTTGATCTGTCGTAACTTCAGCTGCCAAACAGAAAATTACAGCAACTTGCGCAAACTGCTGTTTCGACTAGTTGAAATTCCATCGCGCCTATTCTCACTGAAACAACCAATCGACGATATAAGTAGAAAACGCCCCCAGTGCGATTGCGGCAACTTAGTTATTCCACAATCACTGGAAAAATCGGTCGTATTTTTGCAAAAACGCATTTACAATCATTACAGACAGACACAGAAATACCTGTTGGGTAATGACCACTTTTCAAATCGTTGGCCTCTGTGAGACCCTCAAATCAATCCATTTAGGGATCTTTTCAGGATAAAAAAACTTGACCAAATAAGCTGAAATTTGGTATGGGTATGTTTTCGACCACGCTGAGTTCAAATATCGCAAAATTTTTTGATTTTGCGAAAATCGATTTTCTCAAATCGTAACGGGGGACCAAGGGAAACCGAAAGATTTTTTCTTCGATTTTGCTAAAAAGATGCTTATAGGGGTTTTCGGGGTCGTAGAACACGAATCTGAAGTCCGTTTTTCGATTCAGCTTTTTGTTAGCTCAGTATAAGCTAAAGATTTAAGCTTAAGATGTAAGATACTTTTCAGCAAAATCGAAGACAAAACATTTTTCGGTTCCCCTTGGTTCCCCTTACGAATCGAAAAAATCTAATTTCGCGAAATCGAAAAACTTTGCGACATTTGAACTCAGTGTGGTCGAAAACATACCCATACCAAATTTCAGCTCATTTGGTCAAGTTTTGCGGAATCTGGGTCTGGGGGGTTATCCTGAAAAGATCCCCATTTAGTATAATTTTGCAGCTTGCGTAACTCGAGAAATAATGAATGATTTGACTTCTTTGATAAGTTTTAACCTCGAAGATAAGAGAGATATTTTGAATGAGTATAGTTACAACAACCAAGCAACCTAAGCAGCTGTGAGAAATCAGTAATTTTGGAAAGCTTCATCAGATTTGAACTTAAGTTGGGCCGTGCACTTGCAAGTTCCCCAAAGGAATCACAACCTTAAGCACGCCCTTGCAGAAAGCGGACCTGTGCCAGAGATAGAATACATAAGGAAGAAAGGACAGTTAGAAATGGGTGTCTGCAAGTAGAATAGTGATAATTTCCTTTTAATAGTGTTTACTTAAGAAAAGAGAGTTCAGACATTGAGGAGTATTAGTCTATTGACGGAAAATGGTGCTTTTGGATGCTACTGGTACTGCTACAGAAAACTGGTGTTTCTATAGGTAACAAAGACGCTATACACTTCCACACCGTAGCCCGCGACTAAATCTGACCAAGAGTACATAATACCAAGAGTACATAATACCAAGATAAGAGTGTGACAGCTGGCAGGCTCTCTGTTATCAGCTCAAGGTATATGCTCTGCACGCTAACGGCTGACCCCCCCCACAAACGTGTACCTAGTGACCCCCCACAAATGTGTACCCAGTACACGTTTCTGTACGCTCACTCGCCGTATCTTTACGTGTTCACGAAAACACAACGCCTGCGTGCGTCCAATTTGTGTCTGTTTCGAGCTTTAGAACGCAAAGATAGCGTGCGAATTAGCGTGCAGAGCATGTACCTTGAGCTGATAACAAAGAGCTTGCCTGCTGTCACACTCTTATATATTATGTACTCTTGATAATACATAAGATTATGACAAGTCATAAGCTACATATTATAAGCTCGCTACATCCGATGCGCGTTATCGGCTGACCCAACTCCCCCATACATCAGACCCCCTCACTCCGCCCCTATACATGTATGGGGTTCAGGTTCAACCAAACAACCAAACGGATGATCGGGCTCGTGCTTGTATATTTTGTACACAGATGTGTGAATCATATCCGCTGCGCAAATTGGTACCTCGTCAACTTTAACATGTAAGTATAAACATATACCCCGATCCCCCGTTTGCACCCCGTGCATGAAAAGGAGTAGGGTCGAGGATGGGGTTGATTTATGGGGGGGTCAGCCGATAGCATACAGAGGATGTAGCGAGCCCATAATGCATAGCGTATGGAGATTGTCAGACTCTATGTATTATGTACTCTTTGTCAGAGTAGTGTATAGCGGGCTGAGTGTTTACACCCTGCCCTGTATTCCACCCACAGCTTACGAGTCAGTGGGGCAACGTCCGCTGCTCGCAAGAAGATCAATCATCAATTGCTGCAACTCCAGGGGCGTTGGGAAACCTCTGACTCTATTAATGGATATGTTGATGACTCTTTAGAGGATCGCTATGAAACAGCTAGATGTAATTAACTGCATTGATTGTCCTGTGTGCTGAATTAGGCAAACATCTATTAAAGCTCACTCACTCATCTGTTTTCCTTTCAATTCTTTGTTTGAAAATTTAGCAATAGCCATAATTGAGATTATCTCGTAGGATACCGTAGAGATAAGTACTCTTTGTCAGAGTTAGGACGCGGGCTACGGCGTGGAAGTGTATAGCGGGCTGTGTACCGGGTTCTTGGGTTTTTGGACAACGCACTTCAATAGCTACCATATATGGTTCCAAAATCTCCAAAAACGGTGAAACGCAGTAGGTGTTCCTCGAAAAACTGCTACACTACTTAACTAATTATTAATCACTTTTATGCACAGGTCCCCAATTCTTCCAACAATAGTGGTGTGGATCGGGTCGGCACAGTCGATCCGATCCGCGATCCGGAGGCCGGATCGGATCGGTAGACCTGCTGGATCGGCTTGGATCAGATCGCTTGAGTCAGTCGGATCAGCGATCCGGCTAGATTCCACCCATCCCATAAATTGCAACCGCATCTAACACCTGCATTAAGTAAGCTCAGTGAAATTACTGAGTAATATGTGTTTGACAAAGCAAATCCCAACTTTAAAATTAGCTTCGACTACCCTTTTTGACGAGAAGCGAACTGGGATCCCCGGATCGACAAATAATTTTACTAGATTGGATCGGTTAATTATTTTACTGCCGATCCGACCGCATCACTGTTCCACAAGCTGTTCTAAAGACATTATTAAACGCGCTATGTGGCTACAACAGTCTTGATATAAGGTGATTAGATAGTTTCAGCCCCACGTTAACAAAGGGGTTGTCAGCGAGGGGAGGGTTCCGTTCCGGGATCTCTCGAAGAACTGAAGTTCGGTACAAGGAGGGCAGAAAAATTTAGATCAAAGTCCAAGAACCCGGATAGTGGATAAGGGACAGAGTTGACGAGGTGTCAATGAACGGCCAACAATCGACGTGTGGAAAATCGGCTGCCAATTGTCTACCAAGCAAACAACCCACAGCATTTCAGCGCAGTTGGGCGCTATATTTACCCGTTTCTTCATTAGTCCGTTGAAAATGTTGACAAGGTTCACTGGTTGACACCGGTCCGTTGAAGTATGAGCGGGGAAAAAAGAAAGAGACGACTACAACACTGCGATCAAAAGCTGCCAGATTTATGGACTTTCGCTCACTTATACTATACTAAGATCAAGACGTACACGTTAGTTAAGAAAATAACGAATTTAATAAATAAATTCAACATCCAATTAAAGAATCACAGATAAGAAAGAACACTGAAGAAAATAAGTTAAAATGAACAAACAGTGACCTCATTGTTGTTAAAACTTCAACAAAAACAGAAATTATCAACAGTACAATAGTCAGTCATTCAATATAACATGAAAGTTACCTACGTTAAGTAAACATGGGGACTTTGCCATATGACCTCCCCTCAGTGCTCTTGAACGTTGACCTTTCGACGTTAAACTTGGTAGAGGTCTTTTTTAACCACGTTGAGTTCAAAATCGCAAAATTTTCAGACTTTTTCGAAATTCTATTTTTCCAAATTTTTCAATTCCCAAGGAGTGACCACATGGAACTATAAACATTTTGTCCAAGATTTAACTGAAGTTGCACAAATGGGCTTCCGTGGTCACAGAACACGAATCTGAATTCTGAAGAAATGTTTTGGCGTTTCTTAGCCTCCTTGAGAATCAAAAATCTCAAAAATTGCAAATAGAGTTCTCGGCCGGCGGTGTCAAACCGGTTCCGGCGGTCGCCTGAACAAAGCCTCTACGTGATATTATGACATGTTATACATAACAAGGAACAGCAGTATGCAATACTTACTGCAAAAACTTCTGCAATATGCACCAAAAAACGGAATCACTGGTACCACCGGCCGGCCTGTCCGACCACCGTTTGCATCAACCACCGACCGGCCGAGCCAAAACACCGCCGGCCGGTAAAACAACCCTATTCGCGAAGCCGAAAACTTTTGCTATATCCGAGCACAGCGTGGTCTAAAACAAACCCATGACTAATTTTTAGCTCGATTGACTTGATTTCAAAAATTGGAGCACTGCGGGTATCAAACGGGAGAGACTCTAAATAATATGTCACTATAAAAATGTTCAATCTTTAGGTGATTAGATTCCCAAATATTTTCCATATAACTAATAAAGAAGGCACAAAACTTGATATGTAAGTATTATGTCACATTAAGAGTACATAACATGCAGCAGAGTGTTAAACAAGCGTCAAGGTCTATGTTATCTGCTCGGGGTACATGGTATGGCCTCTTCTAAGTGGGTCACCATTCCCACCAATTTATACCCAGAATACATATCTGTAAGCTCACATTCCAGTTCATTTTTAAGTCGAGAAAACAAACCACCACAGCTCAAACACAACTACTCCCATGATTTACGTTTAGAGTTTCAATGTGCAACTACGGCAAACCAAGAGTACATACGTAATAACTAAGAGTGTGACAAGCGTCAATCTCTTAGTTATTAGGCATGCGACATCATCTGCACGATAACGGTGACCCCCCCCCTTCAAATTAGACCCATATATCACAAGCAGATGAGAGAATGCACCGGGGTCTTTTTACTGAGAGGGGGCCCTCACATTTTGGGTTTCCCCCACTCGATCTCTTCCCTCCCCCCACTCGTTCCACTCCCCACGTTTTGGGCTGCCTTCCCCCACTCACCCTAAAGTGCCTAGAAATTGCCAAATTTTTAGGATTTTCGATCAAAATTTCCAAAATGTTTCCGACTTAGCCGGAAATTTTTGGTCAAAAATCGTCTATTTTGGTGACAAAACTTAATTTTTGAGCACTTTAACGCTTAGTTATACTAATGTGGGAAAACAGGCTGTTTACTTTTAGCATATTTAGCCCATTTTATTCCCCCCACTTTTGGACCTCCCCCACTTATTTTTGCCTAGAAAAACCCAAGGCACCCTGAAATCCCTTGTATTACCAAGAGTGAATACGTACACAATAAATATTGTACTTGATTTAAGTTGGAAGAGCTGAAGTTGTTAACAATGTTTGGGTTCCTCCCCACTCGACATTCCTCCATTCGGTCTCACCTCCATTTTTTAGTTTCCCTCCACACAAATACAAGCGTCAAAAATTACCAAAGTTAAAAGATTTTTATCAGAATTCTCAAAACACTTTCCGGCCTTGCTGGAATTTTTAGGAATGTTACGAACATAGGTGTACCCATAGTATTTTTTAGGGATTCTTATCGGGGGGGGGGGGGGGGGGTTCCCGGGCCCCCCCCCCCCCCCCCCCCCCCCCCCGGACCGGGGGGGGGGGGGGGGGAGGGGGGGGGGGGGGAAGATTTTTCTGCATAAACGAGCCAAAAAATGGTATTTTTGGCGTATTTTGCATAGTGAAACGCTAGAAGTTCTCAAAATGCCAGGATTTAAGCTAAAAATAGCTATTTTTACGAAAAATCTTCAAAAATTTGGGCACCCACAAACTCCCGGGTGGGGAAGCAAAAATCCCGGGAAGGGGCGATTTCGGGGGGGGAGGCATTTTCGGGGGGGGAGGTCAATTTCGGGGGGGCCCCCTCCGCCCCCCCCCGGTAAAAACTACCCTGGGTGTACCTGGGGGGTGGGGGGAACCCCTCCCCCAAATGGGAAAGTCCACCCTCAAAATTTTGAAAATTTTGCCTCAAAATTAGTATAAGTTCGAATTTTTTGTTAAAATTCTATATTTTTGCACAAAATCCAAGTTTTTTCGAATAAATGAGCAAAAATGAAGAAATATTGTTGATTTTTAGTTGGAAATAACGTTTTTAGCAAATTTGCTATTCTTTTCTAAATTTTTGACCAAAAATTTTTTACCCCCCCCCCAAAATTAGATATTTCCGTCCCCCCCCCAACCTCAAAACGGCTGACCCCACCCACCCTAATTTCGGCTACCCCCTCCCAACTTTTTCTCAAGGTACACCTATGGGAACGAAATCTTTTCCTCATTTTTGTCAATTTAAGTAGCTTTTTGCCTTTGGTGATAACGCACGTAAATAAGGTTAAGGATGGAAGGCGACCATCATCCTTGAATTAGACAATTCTTTTAGCCAAGAACACATAATTAGATAAATAGAAAAGAGTCATAGAAGGAAAACAGCTTAAAAAGACGATAACAGGCAGATAACAAAGTAAAAAAAGTAAACTGAACACACACAGAAGTAAATAGAAGCGAGAAGACAGACAGAGGGAGACAGAGTAAAGCAGTATGGTTAAAAGTAAATAACACACACACAGACCAGGACAAAAACAACAATCCTGTTAGTGAAATCAAATAATATTCAAGACATAAATCAAGGACGTACGTAATGTAGCTATTAATTATGCCATTAAATTCTGTTCAATAATGTTTCCTAGCACCTAGGATAGGCCTAGGCTGAGATCTAGCAGCCTGAGGAGGGGGCGGTGGTGGCAGTCCATAGTCGGCCGCAGATCCAGAGTTTGGACCACTGTAGCCGCCTAGAGTCGGAGGGGCACCGTAGGTGGGAACTGGGGAAGAGACCAGAGTCGAGCCTGGGGGAGGGGGACAGGCGGGGAGGGCATTGGTCAGGTCAGAAGTATCCGAAAACCCTGTAGTGTGTGAGGGAGGAAGCGGTCTATTGTAGGCAGTGGGAGTGGATGTTGTCTGAGAAGAAGCGGGTAGCGAATGTGTCTTACTCATGGGCTTTGGACGTTGACCAATTCCAGTCGGCTGAGGCAGATTGACGGCAGCCTCTTCATAGTTCAGCAGTGATATCACAGTTTGCAGCACAGCCTGGGACAACAAGAAAAATGGGTTGTTTACAAATACTTTTAGAAATAAAAGCAGCTATAAATGAGCATAAAATAAAGCAAGATACCGAACTGTAATTGCAAACCAATAACTAAATCGTGCTCAATGAAGCATCGACTCAACTCCAAGAAATGGAGTCAGCCAGTAGTACGTACGTTTCAGATTTCAAGAGCTCACATGTTTGTCTTATTTTGCTTGGTACTGTCGCTAATTTAAAAGCTAGCCCGTTTGTGTCCACCCAATCCCTGCTCAGGCGCCTAATGAAAAATCACTGTTAGCAGTCCATTGACTTGTGCTCTAAGATACCAATTCAGTCCAGTACGTTTCAGGGCCGCACATTACCTCATCCGCTGGGGTCCACTGTTTGGTAGGATACTTCATTCGTCGAAGAAATAAAGCATGCCATTTCTGACGAACTTGCATAATCAAGTTGGCTGTCTAAAAACACAATCAAAAGACAAGAGCTGAATTACACGACGTTTATTACAAAACAAATATTATTACACTATAATTCTGTTCCAATAAATCAATGGCATGTCTAAATTAATCTCAAGGTACGGTCACCTCTGGTTCCAGTTTGAACATCAGCCAGTCATCCAAACGAAAGATGACCTTTCGAGCAGCTGAATGGTCTTCGGATTCACTGTCACTTCCTTCTAAAGTCGGAGGTTGCATCTCAGCATTGATGGCAGGACCATTAACGGCGGCTGCAACAAAACAAACAACATCAAAAATTTGGAAAGTTAACAGTTGTACTTTGCTGGCCTCCTACTGGGCAATTTTGACAAAATAGGAAAAAATAGGAATTTTTTCTTGCAAAAAATAGGAAAAAATAGGAATTTTCGAAGATAAAAATAGGAAAATATAGGAAGTCAAACAAAGCCTATTAGGTAAATCAATATTGAATTTACAGTATTAATTTAGTTTTTAGTACCTTCAGGCTTAGTTCCAACAATGCAGAACAACGGTATAGCAATGTTCACAAAAAATCTCCCCAAAAATTCACAAAAAACCCAACTGGACGGCTAATAAGCCGATGCCGAAAATGTTTAGCCACAAGCCCCAACCGTAACATATGTAAAGTTTGTCTACCAAGGCTCAAATTCTCCGATTAGGGTGCCCAAAATAGTCGACCCACCCAAATCCGACTCTCGGACAACTCCGACCAAAGTTGAATTGTTTTTTGGTACTCCCTATGGACTTTGCGCAGCTACCCCATATTATGTATAACATGTCTTAACTCTAAGCTAGTGATTTTTTGTGAACATTTTCACAAAAGAAAATTGGCGCAAGGAATAGGCGCAAAGTGTTATTTATCTTCGTATCATCACGTTTTAAACTCAGAAATGCCAAATTTTGTTACTGGCCACTGGCCACACTAGGTTGCTCTCAACATAGATTTTATTGATTTTGCTCGCGCATTCTATCCGACTTTTGCTGGGAGCTAATGTTCAGCATTTCCCGTTTTGCAAAATTCAAAGCTTTGTGGAAACGTAATTTAACCGTTTTGGAATCATTAAACAGTTTGCAAAAATTCAATATGAATTCGAAGATTTTGACAAAAATATGACGGTCACAAAATTTAAATATCGAAATATCTGAAATATTGAAAAATAGCCAAGAAAATTTAAACTCTCTGCAAGATATGCCTTTTTTTGAAGCCAAATCAAGTGATTTTCTTTCTTGAAAATTATGAACAAAATTATTTTTGTCTTCTCATGTATACAACTGTCTGCCTTTTTGCGTTAACGGATATCCAGATGTCCGGCTATCCGCCTATTCCAAACTTAACTTCAAGAAACTTTTTCGATTTCGCAGCTAAATTTTCAACTTTTCTGTCAATATATATTTCAGTACGCTGTGAATTTCTATCATGCAACCAAGCGACAACCTTGGATTCAAAAACATTTTCAGAGAAATTTTTTAAAAATGTTTAAAATTTTTTGGAATTTTAACTTTGTCTGAAATGTTCATACGCGGATATCCGGATATGTTTCTCACATCGGATATTATCCGGATATAAAAAATTATCCGGATATCCGAATATCAAGTGC
This sequence comes from Trissonchulus latispiculum, assembly GCA_030248195.1. Classification (NCBI taxonomy): domain Eukaryota; kingdom Metazoa; phylum Nematoda; class Enoplea; order Enoplida; family Ironidae; genus Trissonchulus; species Trissonchulus latispiculum. The sequence goes on from JASAND010030653.1 coordinate 13,453, forward strand.
CCATTACTGGGTAAGAGAGACCAAGGCGATAACAAATTTTGACCGACCACAGAAGAAGCCAGAGCCCATATTACGGTAAATTGTCCAAAGAAATTAATTTACAGCACTCTTGAAATTCCAACTTACTTACTTGCAACTTACTAAACAACAACTAGGGTTGTCCCCGGTTTAGGCTCGAGCCCGGAGAATTTTGTGTTGGGCCCGGCTCTGGCTGAAAGCCCGGCCCGCTATCGGGCCCGGTTATAGAAGTCGGCCCCACCGGGCCTGCCGGGCTTCCGGGCCCACCGGGCCTACCGGGCTCAACGGGCCGGCCTGGCTTATCGTGCCTGCTGGGTTCATTCTGCAAGTTTGGGACTTGCTGCGGCCCGGGCTTCGGAGTCCGGGCCTATCCCGGGCTCGGAGATTTAAAGTCGGGCCCAGTAGCGGGCCCTGGGCTCCAGGCCGGGCCAAGCCCGGGCCGGCTGATAACTTAGGCCCGGCCCGGTCAATTTCTTATCTTTCTTATCCTACGAATTTTTGGTTTATATACGTACTTTAGTCAGAATTTCATTTGTCAGAATATCACTAGTCAGAATTTCATTTGTCAGAATGTCACTAGTCAGAATTTCATTTGTCAGAATTTCACTTGTCAGAATTTCATTAGTCAGAATTTCATTTGTCAGAATTTCATTTGTCAGAATTTCACTTGTCAAACTAATTATGGCTAATGTGTAAGAATCCACAATTCAGTCGTGATATCCTTCATTTCTCAGAATTCCATTATTTAGAATATCATTTAGAGCTCGGCTGAGGCTTAACGAATCTTTAGTGATTGAGCTGTAACCGTCTAAGCATTTTGCATTTTAGGAAATTTATATTTTTGTTCTAAAAGGCATTCGAAAATAAACTTTTTGCCCAATCGGAGATTAATCACTAAAGCTAGTGCTGAATGTGACTAGGCTGAAATGGTTGGAGACGACGTAGCGAATAAACAGGATTAAGATATTGTTACAATGAAAACATTCCAATTGGAAATGCACTTGTGGATTTAATAATGTGATATGCTAAATGCTAATAACTTACAATTGTTTTATTTTAATTTGTTGCTTTAAAAATTGACACTGGCCTTAATCTTACTTTGGTGATCTGTGACGTCGCATGTTCCAATTGCATTAAAAGCACAATTGTTAGGGGCTGTAAAAGTAACGTGTTGTCTTGTAAAATCCAACAGTAGCATGAACTAGTTTAGTTCTATCCAGCCTGACATTTCAGAAATGTGAATTTCCGGCAAACGAAGTTCTGACTTGTGGCATGTTCCTGACTAATGAAATTTTGCAAATGAAATTCTGACAAATGAAATTCTGACAAATGAAATTCTGACAAATGATATTCTGACTAATGAAATTCTGACTAGTGAAGTTCTGACAAATGAAATTCTGACAAATAAAATTCTGACTAACGACATTCTGACAAATGAAATTCTGACTAAAGAAAGTAGACGGAATTTTTCGGAGGCGTATTTGTTTTTGACTGCGTATTTTTAAGTTCGACTGCGTAAATATATACGCAGTATTTTACGCATAAAATTGATGGAAGATTGATCTTATAATATGTACATAAATAACGTAATTTAAAGGAAAAATACGGAAAATTAATCTTTCAATCGGATGCGAAACCACAAGATTGCAGACAAAGACTTGTCGGCGAAGCCGAAAAGTTTTGAAAATCCGGGATTAAAGCATACGCTAAACATTATCTCAGACATTAATACTGAAATAATCCAAAACTGGATAAAACTAATGAAAAAATAGGAAAAAATAGGAATTTTCATCAAAAATAGGAAAAAATAGGAATGTCAAAGAAAAATAGGAAAAAATAGGAAAAATAGGAAGAGTAGGAGGCCTGACTTTGGAACTGTCTTTGGAAAGTTTAACTTCGGAACTGTCTTTTCAAACACACTTTTCTGCTGAAGTGAATCTCAATACATTTTAGTTCAATCGAGGGGGATAGGTATGGCAGTTCCTGATTTTCCGCAAACAAGTGAGGCGGTTGGTACGACCAATAAAAGTGTGACAGCTGGCAGGTTTATGCTCTGCACGCTAACGGTTGACCCACCCACAAACGTGTACCTAGTGACTCCGCACAAACAGTAAGTACCCACACTACACGTTGCTTTAGACTTGTCGTATCTTTACGTGTTGAAGCGCGAAAACACAACACCTGCGTGCGCCTAATTTGTGTCTGTTTCGAGCTTTGGAACGCAAGATAGCGATCGAATTTCTTTGAAGTGAGCATATACCTTTGTGGGGGAGGGTCCCAGCTGTCACATTCTTATATGTATTCTTGGTTAGACTCACGAAAATGCCCATTCGTCAATCCAGCTGTAATTACAGCAGACATTACCCGCAATACTGTATCTTGAACGAATTGGATAGAACGAGAAAACAACATTACTCTACATACTTATGGGTTTAAACTATAGCTAGACGTAGCTTTAAACGGCCGCAAATTATGTATCTCTCGTACAACAAAATTAGAAAAGATGGTTACTAATAAAATTAATTAAAACAACCAGTTAGAGAGACACTTACCAGCTGTAGCGCTTTCTGAAGCAATGGGGACATCCTGGGGTAAGCGAGAAGGTCCAGCAAAAAGTGCCACAGCTAACGGAGTAACAACACTGCAGCAGCGAAGCTAAAAGGGTATAATTACGATAAGAAATATAGGACGATAACAAATATAGAAAATAGTTGGATGATGTTTATCTTAGTCACTAAAATCGAAAATGCAGGCACTGCACTGTTTTCACCCAAATGCTCCTAGATTCCTTACTAAATTTTTGTAAACCAGTTCAAAATATTAACTCATTTCAGCAATTTGAACTAGAAGTTTTCAGAAAAAATGCTGATTTTGCATCTTTTCATATCTATGCATTAGTGTAAAAGATACTTGTGAAAAGTTTCAGATGAGATCTTGATAAACTAGAATAACGAGAAATTAAAAATTTGAAAAATCTGAAAAAAGGATGGTCGCTAACAAGCAGACGGAAATTTCACAAATTAAGGGCCAATCATCAAAATAACAACAAACAAGGTTGCGGGCAATTAGTTTTCAAAAACCTATCGACAGCGCAATCCATTAAGATTAATCCACACACAAAATCACTAAATACCAAAGAATAATCTGCACCTGAACAAATCGGCCAGAACGAGAAGCCTCATGATAAATGCACCAGTCAGTGGGCAAATTGCGAATGCAGTCGGCCAAGCGATTGGCACGAGAACCACCGGCCGGCTCACAAACAACAGAAGACGGATGGAAACACAATTTATTCTCTTTTCTGGAAAAAATAAATGTTTATCAATTTGGAATTCTTCCCGTTAAAACAAAACACTATTTACGTTTTTAAATTCAAATCAACCTACAAAATTAATTGGATTTTCGCTCTAAAGTCAATCAATGACATTCACAGTCAATCACAGTACAAGGCCATAACTATATACGTATATTACTTTCAACTAAGAGTTGTCATTGAACAACAAAAAATACACGCAATATCTCTCCTTCAACTTACCGTGTAACAATTCTACCCTGAGCTCTGTCAACATAGACCAGCGAAGGATAGGAGCCGGCAATTAAAGCTGCCTTAACCACAGCCCAATTTTCAGAATTGGCATTCAGTTCACGAATATCGCCGCCGCCACGAGCACGCACAAATCCAGAGGCACGAAGTTGGCCCAACAGCTGTGTTCTACAAAACCCGACAACCACTGCATAATACAAAAGTTAGTAAAAATCATTTCTCACGTACTGCATGTTGGCAAATCATGATAAACACTAAGATTTTTACAGCCACCTCACCCCAGTCGGTGCTCCGGTTAGGGGTAGTGCCGGCTTAGAACGTATGCATTTTTGAGGGAAGGGGACGCTGACACTGAATAATTGCCATAGCAATTACCCGAGGTGTTCTACAAGGCTATCAGTACGGCCATTACGTCCACCGTAATGGAGGTGCTGTGGGTAGCTCCACCAAGCAGGCGGCCACCCCTTGACGATCTCGGTAAATTGCCCAGGAGGGATATTTGAAAATACGGTGCTAGAGCTTATTTTTTGTTCAAGCTCTAGACTTGACATGATCCTCCACTTGTAGCGCAGTAGGAAACCACTGCGCTACGGGAGGTTCACATACATAAGTTAAAGCACCAAAAGTCAAAACAGTGATCTAGAGGTAGAAGTTGATGTTGTCATAGATAATAGTATTATTAGGATTATTGACTTAAAACGACAAGAACAGTAGGGCAAGTATATATTAGGTAGAAGAAAGAGTTAGTACAGAAAAGATTACCAGTGAACACTACCCTTAGAAAAGATTACCAGTGAACATTGTCCTTATTAAAAGTTAAAAGCTACAGATATAACATTCTGTAGCAGGAAATCGGAAGCAGAACAGCATCGGAATCAATAATACTACATGTAGAAAATGTTCAACTGCTTATTACCAATCGACAATACCCAAAACAAATTAATTGCCTACCTAATTCCTACAATCATTTCCATCACCGAGGGAGCGAGATAATTTTTCTCACAAAACGGTCTCTCCCAGCCATCAGCGCGAGCCTTCTGCCAGGCCTGAAAGGCTCTCAGCAGAATCATGTGATCTGAAAAACTGTTGGAGGCCAGACGTCGACGAGACTGACGCAGAAGAGATTTCTCTCCAGGATGCTTTGGCAGTTGAACTAAAATGACAAAAGCAAATAACAGATCCAATACTACAGTCTTATTCAAAAAGCAGTCGTGGCAAACTTCTGTCATTACAAATATTAAACAGATAGATGGTTATTGTACTCTAAGGTTGTGTATAAGACGGGAATGAGCACCGTCTGCCCAGCCCAGGCCCCCATGACAGGCGCAAAAATATGCTCCAGATGCCACTTTTCCTTTATCTGTCATTTTAAAATCATATTTCCTTCTTGAGGATCACTCCTTTTAATTTTCCAAATAGTAGTATCAACAAAAGAAACCAATTTGCACAACCAAAATACTTTTCCTTTATCTGTCATTGCGCTCCGTACACGCGAGATGGTTAAGTTGGACAAAAACCTCAGAATTTTCGACACCAAGACAGAAGAAAATTAGGTATTATATATATACACATACAAGGCTCTCTGTACGCAAGACAGCAAACAATGGTTAGTATTGGATCCAGGCATTTCAGCACCACCGCATAGAGAACCATCTTGGCAAGCTGAGGCTCCAATGGAAGCTCAGATAGGTGGTGACCAACCTCCGTCAAATCCTCCATCGCATCCATGGCATCAATGGTCTAGAAAAAGGAAAAACTTTAGAATATTGCCTAGTAAAGCAAAACTCAAAGGTTTAAGATTGTGAGTCATTTTAATACACGTTCCAATTGTAGTCTCACAAGCAGTGCATTTATCTGCAAAGACGTAATGGACAGATGTTTAACACCGGACTGCACCAATGAAGGTTAGCTCCTGGGTTTTCTTTAGTGGGTGGGGGGGGGTTGGGCCCCCCACTCGATCCCCCACTGTTTTGGGCTTCTCTCCCACTCACTATAAGGTGCCCAGATAAAACCAAGTTAACTCGATGTTAAGCTAGCACTAAGCTAAGTTAGTCCGATTTGGTGCAATCGGGCATAAGTAATAACAAGAGTACATAATACATAAGAGTATGACAGCTGACATACTCTATGTATTATGAGCTCGCTACATCCGATGCGCGCTATCGGCTGACCCCCCCCCCCCCCATAAATCAGACCCCCCTCACCCCGCCCCTATACATGTACGGGGTCCAAACGGGGGATCGGACTCGTGCTTGTATATTTTGTACACAGATGTGTTAATCATACAAGCTTAAACCCCATACACAAATTGGGGCTCCGTCAAGTTTAACATGTAAGTATACTAACATAGACCCCGACCCCCCGTTTGGACCCCGTACACGTATAAGGGCGGGGTCAAGGGGGGTCTGATTTATTGGGGGGGGGGTCAGCCGATAGCGTGCAGAGGATGTAGCGAGCTCATAATACATAGCGTATGACGCTTGTCATACTCTTATGTAGTATGTACTCTTGGTAATAATAAGTTAGGCACAAAACTATTGAAAAAATTGTCAGCAATGATTAAGGACCTCTAAATTGTACCTTGAGAAGTTGAACTGCATTGCGTACAACAGTACTGGAGGGAGGCTCCGGGGCTTGTGTTAGAAACTGAGCAATGGAATTGCAATTTGGTGCTACAAGTTTGGTATGAAGGGCAAGGTCCTAAAATTTAACACATTACAAAGAAGATGCACTAGAATCATAGAATTTACATAAAAAAGAAAATTAGAAGTTAGTGAATGTCGCTCTTCTAAACTGAAATGTAATCGGTAAAATAAATGAATACAAACAGAAGTTGAAGACAGCACTAAGCATTTTAAAATGTTAGTTTTAGACTCACCGTAAACATTATTTAAACAGTTCAACAATTACGTAAATTTGATAGAATTCCAAAAGAGCTAAGAAGGCTGCCAGAAAAAGTATAACAGCAGAATTTATTAAGAACTAACATGAATAGGCAAGCGCAACAATTCAGGCACTTGATTATTTGGCATGTGATGATATCTGAGGCGACTATAAAGTCGATAACAAATCCCGGGAGCCGTACGTCCAGCTCTAAACAATACCCACATGCATACATTTATACAAAGTAAATAAATTTCGAGTTCTCTCCTGTTTCGGACTGAGGCTTTGCCTTAGTAACTGCAGGCAGGCGTCTCTCATTATTTGTTTATGATTAATACTTGCGTTCTTCGTGTATCAGCATGCTAGCCCAAGTTTACCTCATTTTTGATTACGTAAATAAAATTAAAATATAAAAGAAGCCAATAATTTATAAATGAGAAATCACCTAAGAGCATACAATGTACTACTGTAATACTGTAATAATGTTGTAAAACATCTACAAAAGACCCAATACGAAAGCTAACTGACCGGCCTTTACGCTGGTTTGCATTGGCTTTTGAAATCCAAACTGTCTTGAGACTAGTCGTAGAAGTAATAGCGTCATAGCTGCGCTACAACCAATAAAAAAACCATCACATTACAATGAGCTGTAGCCAATATATGCTTGCTGTGTTTGTTTGCAAAAATGTTTGGACAGTAACAAGCTGTCTATGCCCAGTTATGGCGTGGTTTGTACAGCAGGTCAACCACAAAGCATGCTTAAGGCTGGACTGGGCAGGAAATGACAGCAATCATTTCTCATTAATGCAGATGCAACTACTACCAAGAGGTGACTGTCTACTAGCTCACAAAACGACAGCAGCAACATACTAAGAAATGTACAGTACATCACAGTCCTCGCTATCAGCGACCGCGATAACCCGTACATGTCGCCTACTTTGGAATAGCAGTGAGGATTATTCAAGTTTTCACGAGTCTGACAAATATTGTTCATTGCACTCGTTTTGTCGATTCCAGTGATACCAAATTTGCTTAGTTTCGATCAGTGTTTAGCTGACACGGTGGTCTAAAGTCTTTCAAAATGCTTTGCCAGCGCCTTTTACTTCAACTTTACAGGGCAGCAACTTGTCTTAGTTAGCACAATAAGCAGATGTGTTACCTCTTTCACTTTTCCATTATCAATCACAAAGACAACATCATCAATGGTAACACTAACTTCAGCAATGTTGGTGGACAAAATCTGGAACGAAACAATGCAACGTCAGCTAGAAAGTATAGTACATAACTTTACAGTTGTAGGTAGAGTGGAAGATAATAAATGTGTTGTTGTTGTCGCCCATGCCAAATATTAGTCAAACCTCCTTTTTTCTGATGGAGGTTCTTCGTGTTCTACTTTTATATGATGGGGTTCTGTTATTGTTGCTAAATTAAATAATTGTGAAAATTAACCCTCACGTACAATCTTTCTAACGCCGGCTGCACAGGGCGCAAACACTTGTTTTTGGTTTGCAGACTGCATATTGGAATGAAGAACCATAACTACACATCTGAAAATAACAGTTAATATACGTAGATAAGTAGACAGGTTACTGTTAACAGTTTAATAGTATGATGACAGCTGACAGACCAACAGCTGGAAATTAAATTTACGAAAATAACTAATGAAATTCAAATTAAAAAAATTTTAAAATTCTATTTGACTATAGTATACTTTACTATAATGAGTATAGTAACAATATTACCCTAGTTCCGCGCTCACGTACCTATTTGCATCACTAAGGACATCATCAGCACTGATAGCTTCTCGCATAGCAACTATCTCTTCATATCCCGTTAAAAAGATTAAAACGGCTCCTGCAAAAAGAATCAATGCATGTTGCTGAATATCAAACAAAAATTCTGTGACTGCGTGCGACCATTAAAAAGCACCCAAGATACAATTACCACATCATGTTCCTTCAGGGACGTATTCATCCTCTTCAAAATCCCGGATACTCCAATGTGTAACTTCACAGCACTTACATTTGTGCAATTATTAGGTTCAATACAAGGTAACCTTCACTCTGTGAAGGCGCATAAAACATAAAAACTTACATAAAGTTCACAGCCATTTCTGTAAAATAAAACGTTACGATTTTTTACCATCTTGACCAGCCTGAACAATCATTCGCAGCAGCTGCACAATTAGATCAGTGTCCAAACAATCGTCACTGACAAGAACACTCTGATACACGTCCAGCAACTCTTTAACGTCATCTGGCATAACGAACTCTTCACGTCTGGACAAAGCATTGCTGAAACAAAAAGCTCGGAAAAATAAAACTAAACAAAAATAAACAAGGAAAAACATGCGACTGACTTATGGCTGACATACGTATTTTGTTTTACTTTTTGAAAAGCTGCAACTTGGTTAATTTCAGGAGCTAGAGAAAGTATACATCATTTTGTAGCCCGCTGTGAGGAAATTAAAGAAACATTTTCTCACAGAAAAATACAGAACATTTTGACGGAGTAGCCAAAATAGGATGTTCGAGCATGGATACCTCGAAACTATCAAAAGATTTGTCCACCACGATAGGTGGGTCAAATAACATTTTCTGCACTTTGACCTGGTGAATTCTAAATTTAAACAAAAGGACACCAGCACTTGAAACAATAACGAACTACTGCATGCTACTATTTACATTATACCTTTCTTCCGACAAAATCGCCAAGGCTTCCGTCGCCCCGAATTCTCGAGCCCAGTCCAAGGCTGTCCACCCATTATTGGATCTCAAATACAGATTAGCCCCGAGATCTATCAATGCTTCCACATAGTCAGACTGGGCACGTCCCGCACAGACCATTAAAGCGGTGGCTCCTGTACTTGAATGCTGAGCATTAACTGAAATTAGATTATTAAAATCATGAATAATAATAAATTTGACTGCCGGTGTGAAATAGAGGCGTGAAACCGGATGCTAGCTAATTTCCAACCGCTATCATTATAGGCTTAGTTACATAAAAGAAAATGGTAAATATATTCGAAGAAGAGGAGAGTATGCCTTTCGCAGGAATTTTGCGGGCTCAGAAAATTAAAAAGTTGCGTTCATTTGGTTAAAACTATTTATAAACAGTAATTTTAATATTTTCTTCCACCTACACACCATCAACTGAACCAGCAGCAAATAGCTGCATCAATTCATCAAAGGGGCCACAAGTATTATCCTCCTTCCAACACTGTGCCAGCAAAGCTTCAAAGAGAGCACTGGCAGCGTGCTGGTCCTGCATTTCAGTCCAATTCAGAGCGGAATTCTTATTTTCTAGAAAGATAACAAGATTAACTGTTGCAAAGTTGTTGCTGTTGTTTCCTGCACTATTATCACAATGTGATAATCATTACGAATACCATATAACGAATTTTTTAAAGGACATACAAAATTTCTTTCTACGCCACTGGCGCACACACTAACTGTCAAAAACTAACCTTCACGCTTTTTGCTTCGCCGATATCTTTCCAACGCTTCATTGGCGTGACCAGTGCTAGAAACAGTAGAAAGATAGCAACAAGTTATGTACTTTCTTCACTGTCTAGCCAACTTTCCCCAAGCTACTGTCGTTGAACAGGCAACAGCATAAAAGACAAAAACCGATTTGAAAAACGCCAAAAAAGGAACTTCCTATACTTCCACACATAAAGTCAAAACCTACAGTTTTAACACATCCTCCAAGTAGAACTCTTGTACATCAAAGATTCGTGATGGAACTAAAACAAGAAAATCATAACCAATACCTACTCATGCAGCACAAAAATAAAAGAAAACAGCTTCAAACTATGGTATTAAGCAGCAACTGTATAGGCCCCTGTTCCACAGCTGTAGTCGTCACACGCGGTGACACAGTTGACCTAGAACCAAGGACAGTGGGCCTGCAGATTTTTACAGAAAATCAAAACAAACAGATTGGGAAACCAGATCTGACTATTCAACAGGCAATCTCGAAAACAGGATTCTATTCTATTATTAATATCAATTCCCACAAACGCACCCATACACACATTAGCTCTAACGCTACGCAATTACGTTCACTGGTCCATGGTCAAGATTCAAGAATAGAAACAGACAACACGAACTCACTGTTGAACAGTGCAGGTGTTTTAAAATAGTTCATGAACAGCTGCACATCCAGATTGGCTGACATTAGGATTATCTTCAAATCAGGAGCGCTAAGAAGCATCTCACGAATGACAATCAGCAAAAAATCACTCTGACGATCACGCTCGTGTACTTCGTCCTAGAACGAATGCAGTATGACAAACAGCTGAGCAATAATTATGCTAACGTGACTTACTACCTCTTTTATTGTTTGAATTTGTTTTACTAAAGTCTGACACAAATTGTGCATACGTAAATAGTGCATTTAATATTTATCAGAGACCTATAACATTATATTTTCTGAATCGTCATTATAACAGAAAAAGTTTTAGAAAATTTTGAAAATTTTCAGAGATTGCAAAATATCGGTTTATCGAAGTCTTTCTCCGGAAACTAAGATGCTAAAACTTTCTGTATTTCAGGAAAACTTTCTCATCTGAAAACATGCCCAATGACGCAAGAACTAAGAAAATCGGTTAAGAACTGAATTTTTATTAGCATTTTTCGATTTTCTAAATCCTTTGATTTTTGCCGCTTTTGCAACTTTGACAAGCTACTGCTCGCTTTGCTTAGTATTTGACAGAAAATTTTTCCCGTTTTCATTTTCGAGACCGCTTAGGCATCCGTTTTAATGCAGTAAAAGCCATTATTGATATTAAATATTCCATCTTAGATGAATCTAACGATGTCAAAATGATACCGCTACGACGCATATTGCGTGTGCTATAAATTTTCAGATATTTGCGCTTTTTTCAATTGGATTTTGGATAACCTTGTTATTTCTTACGTAGACACTAATTTCTCGAAATCCTGCTGAAATTAAGGGAAATCTTTGAAAATTTATAGCACACGCAGTATGGATCGTAGCGATAACATTTTCAGATCGTTGAATTCTGCAAAGATAGAATATTATCTACACGCAATTTTTCTGAAACCATGTATCGAAATTTTGAATCAAAAACTGGTGATTTTTCGAAAAAATCAACTTTCAAATTTTGAAAAATAATTTTTTATCCGTTAAGGCAGATGCCCATGTGGTCCCGAAAATGAAAACAAAAAATTTTCTATCAAGTACTAAGCGAGCAGTGCATGTCAAACCTGCAAAAGCGGCAAAGATTAAAAGGATCTCGAAAATCGAAAATGTTGACAAAATTCAAACCTTAACCTTATTTTCTTCTTTCTTGCGTCATTCTGCATGTTTCCAGAGGGCAAAACTTTCCTGAAAGAACGAAATGTTTAGCATGCATATTCTGGGGAAAAACCTCGATAAACCGATATTTTGAAATTTTTCAAAATTTTAAATTTTACAAAAATTTTTCTCTTATCATGACAATTCAGAAAATATGTATATAATATGGGTCACTGAGGAATATTAAATGCAGTATACGTGGTCACAATTTTGAACACACATTTCTGTGTCAGACTTTAGGCAAATGCTTGGGGGAGAGAGAAAATAACGAAATCAGAATGACAGTTAGAAATATTTAACATGAAAACTTTTTGAACTGACAAAAGTTGTGAAATCTTACGTACTATAAAAATATGAGTGACTTTCTGAAGAATATCTTCACCGCCCATTAATGTTCTGAGAAGAACCCCGTTGGTGCAAAATGTTAACATAGTGTGTGGAGACGCCCTGAAAATAAACAATGACAGCATTTCACCTATACAAAACAAATAAAAGCGAAAATTTCTGGTATGGTACTTTTTCGAACAGAGCAATCAAAACAGCGCACAGAAGGCCAGTTTCAAAAAATTCGCTTCGACGGAAATTTCTACTCAATTTCATTCTGCCAGCTTGATGTCGACCACACAGCCCGTTTGATACGGGTTTTTTCTAGGCCAAACTTCCTGGAGGGGCAAGTCTGGGGAGGCCAGGTATGGAGGGGGCACCGATTTCAGGGGAGGGGGCAAAACTTTTTTCAAAAAATGTTTATAAAAAGCTTTTTGCAGCTGAGCTAAAAATTGAACTATTTTTAATTTAAATGTAAGCTTACAATAGCTAAAAATGATAAAAAGACCAGAAAATTCGGCAAAGCCGGAAACATTTTTCAAAATTTTCCCAAAAACCCTACATATATTTCTGTTGACTGTTAAGTCTGGGGGGTCGGCAGGCTAAAATCCTGAAGGGGGCTGCTGGGGAGGCCAGATCCCCTCCCCCAGTAGGAAAAAGCCAGCGATACTTGATAGCCTGATCAAATGACACAACGAAAGTGACCGTTAAGTCCTTATTATTGACCACTATTAAATCAACATATTATTTTTGCGAAGAAATTTACTTTTACAAAGTAGGCTATGTACTAAAATAGCGCAACTCTTAGCAGAATTTTCATCTGATCGGAATATTGCCCCCCCCCCGAATCTCACCAAGTCCCCTCCCCCCGTTGCCACGGAAAAGCCGAGAGTGAGAGAAAGATTGTTTAAAAACTACCAGCAATCTTCAATAAACTAACTTGCTCTCCAATCTAATCTGATAGCCAACAGTTTTGCCCACGTCTTCGCCCCGTTCAGCAGCAACACGCTCAGCATTAGTGACTGCAGCCAGGCGACGCGGTTGGGCACAAAACAAGCGACACTTGCGTTGGACATTGGCATAGTGTTCAAGGATAAACTGAGGTATCTAAAAACATTCGTATATTTAAGGTGGTGGTAACCTTTTGTGCAGTGCTTTTCTGGTGATTCTTCGAAACGCTGAAACTTTAGCAATTTTGGGAGTTGGAAAGAGCATTAAAAGCTCATTTATCATTTTAAAGCTTATAACCTGTACATTGCCATGAGCTTACGAAACTTACATGATTAGCACAAAACTAGCAAAAATTTTCCGACATACTAACATCGGATAGGATGAATACAGACCAAAACTTTTTAAACGTCGATTTCTCAAAACTGTAGAATCGGCCAAAATTTCTTCTTGTGCCATGATATGAAGGACATGTGGGCCGAGGGACATTTTTGGATTTGGCTCAACAAGTCTCAGTACTCCAGAAAATCCAAAAAATGCTCGATGGCACGAAATTATCTTTCTATTTAGTTTTCTCACAACTGGAGATGTTTTAGCTGAAACCAAGAAAAATGTCCCTCCGCCATAGGGCGAATTTTCATCCAGCCAAAAATCACGCGAATCCATTGGGTAGTTTTTGAGAAATCAAAGTTCAAAACAAAATAATCGCAATTTTGCCAAATGGTTTTTCGGCGAATTCTCTAGCTTAAAGCAACGAACTCGAGCGAATAGGTATGATAAAATGCGCAATTGGACGATGTATCGATTGAGTATAAATAAGCCAAAATTGTCTGTAAGATTTGGCAGTAATTTTGAAGAAACTGATTTCTTCGAAAATGGCCATATATGTATTTACTCCAAAAATAGTTTTTTGCTTATACTGCCTTAACCATTAGAGATCAAAGGTTGTAAAAGCAAAAATGTTTATTCGGCTGCCCTCTATCCAACCATCATAACCAGTCCGGTGTAGCAACTACGTATTGAGAGAACAATGGCAAAAACCAAAACTTTCTTATCTTTGCACCTAAAAATCCGGGACCGATCCCAGTATGATAAAGAGCACTAAAATAACATATCTGGAAAGTTTCATCCACTTTCATAACGAAGGTTTGTTTTTGGAGCCTGTAAGGTCAAATTTACACAAAGCGATACCAGCACCTTAAAATGAAAAGAAAAGCGCGACGTTATTTCAAGAGGCATAAGTTGTTCCACATTGTAGTGTACAAAACAGGCAACACTGTCTTTACAACCAAACAAACAAAAGACATTAAGTATATAAGTGTGTACCTGAGTGGTTTTGCCACAACCAGTTTCACCAGCAATCATGGTAACTCTATTTCCCTCAATCAGGCGTACAATATTTTCCCGGTGAGCAAACACCTACAACCAACAACGTATGCATACAAACATAGATAGTTGTGATTGTGAAAATAATAAATTTTCTACAAAATAAATCAAGTTCATTAATCGGGCTTATTTCTAAGCCACAATTTATGGGGGAGGGCTTTATTGTTGCCCTCCCCCATGGCTCACCAAAAATGGGGGCATTTTTTGCAAAAATTAGCGAATTTTTACGTTTAATGCCAAGAAACTGCCAAAAATCACTAAGCAATGGCTAATTTTAGTTTTAGGCACTTTTGTTAAGGGTTACGGGAGAGGTCGAACTTTATATATAGGAGCGGCCTCCCATCCCCATGCAAAAATAAGCCAGTCAATAGTAATAATCTTTAACACTTCCTCTTCTAGATTTTAAGTACGTACATTCATTGCCAAGCACCTGTAACAAATTCGAGTGAGAATAAAACTTTATATATACGCATAAGTAATTAAATTATAAAGAAAACAATACAGGAAGTTTCCGGCGATGAGAAACCAAATGTTGATCTACATTCCTGGGAAGAACAAGTGGAGGAACCAAAGGAATTCCAACAGTCAAGCGACCGGGACACTTATTCAATTCAATGGCTGAAATTAGTCAGTTATACGGATGCAAAGTAAGTACGGAGGTACAGTAGTGTAGATATAAAAAATTTTCAGGGGGAGGGGCGGTTTGGACCGAAGTCCGGGGGGAAGGTAGAATTTTTTATTTTTTGCTCAACAATTGTATGAACACTAAGCACAAAATTTCTAAGGTTCTAAGCTTAAATCGATTGTGGCCGAAAGCGGCATGCTAAAACCCAAAAGGGGCCCCTCCAGAAGTTGAGAAAATTTTTCAATTTCACCACTAAAACGCTATTGAAACAATGCATTGAACTGAAACATGCTCCCACTAATGAACAGGGTATTCCAAGCAGCACATATCCCGTATATATCCACCATTTAAAACAATCATGTTTGCAATAATGCAGTTTATGAAACTAAAAAGCTGACAAAGCAAAGTAAAGCAAACTAGTAAAGGTTTGATTATATTATATATTATTGTGCCGTGCCGGCCGAGTGGTTAAGGAGTTCGACTTCGGATCCGATAGTCCGAGGTTCGAATCCCCGCTGCCACAAAGCTTTCACAAATCCCCTTGAGCAAGGGACTAAGCACATATCGGTTCGGCGTGAGCT
This sequence comes from Trissonchulus latispiculum, assembly GCA_030248195.1. Lineage (NCBI taxonomy): Eukaryota > Metazoa > Nematoda > Enoplea > Enoplida > Ironidae > Trissonchulus > Trissonchulus latispiculum. The sequence continues at coordinate 29,084 of JASAND010030653.1, forward strand.
CTAGCCAACCCAGCTATCCATCCTTAATTGGTCGGTAAATGGGTACCACTATTGTGGGAAGGTAACAGGAGTCCGTGTAGGGCTTAAAGCCTTGAAGGGCCGGCCCCCCTTCCACGGCTGTAGTCATCATTTGAGGTGACACTCCTGGCTCTACGGCTGTGTATCCGGGGATGAGCACCGGCACCTCTTGTCCCTGAAGCAGGGATGGAGATATTCTCCAGGGGTCACCTTTACCTTTACCTTTATATGTGTATATATATAGTATATGCTAATAATGAAGTCACGGCGAAGGCGCGAAAACCTTTCAATGAAGTTCAAATGCACTAATTTTTGGGGCATTTTAATACAATTTCTTTGTGTTTATGATAAATTTAAACGCCCTTAAACGGGCTTAAAATTTTTCTTCTGGCCAATTTTTTTCAGGGGGCAAAACCATTTCGGGGGAGGGTGGCCGCCCCGCACCTCCCCGTATCTAAGCTAGTGGGTACATACATACATAACTAAAAATGTTGTAGGCGCATTCTGCAAACGCAGCTTCTGGGATCAAAATTTTGAACATGAGAAATTTCGCATTGAACTGTGGTTGATAGGCTCCACGGCCGTGTACAAGGCAAAAATAAAACACCTTCTGTGTGAATTCGTTCCCGTTCAAGCATAGGCAGCAAATCTTGGCGCTCCTTTTGATTGATTGGAAATCGCTGCAACAGACCCAGAATGGATTGTCGGCAACTGGGGGTGATCTGAAAGGTAGCGCTGGACTCATCACCAGAACACAGAATCAGGTTACTGCTGTCCTTCTTGTACGCTGTTATGTAGCGATTAGAGTTTTTGCTGAAACATTAGAAATAAAATCAATGAAAAGCCAAAGCTTAAGGGGCGCGCCGCATAAGCGTAAATAGCGAATGATCACGAAAACTAAGGTTCCATGAAATACTTGATTATTGTCAACGGAATGGTAGCAAAATGTCTCGGTGTCTTCACTGATAGAATTCAGCAGATACTACACATCTACTGGCCTCCTACTGGGCAATTTTGACAAAATAGGAAAAAATAGGAATTTTTTCTTGCAAAAAATAGGAAAAAATAGGAATTTTCGAAGATAAAAATAGGAAAATATAGGAAGTCAAACAAAGCCTATTAGGTAAATCAATATTGAATTTACAGTATTAATTTAGTTTTTAGTACCTTCAGGCTTAGTTCCAACAATGCAGAACAACGGTATAGCAATGTTCACAAAAAATCTCCCCAAAAATTCACAAAAAACCCAACTGGACGGCTAATAAGCCGATGCCGAAAATGTTTAGCCACAAGCCCCAACCGTAACATATGTAAAGTTTGTCTACCAAGGCTCAAATTCTCCGATTAGGGTGCCCAAAATAGTCGACCCACCCAAATCCGACTCTCGGACAACTCCGACCAAAGTTGAATTGTTTTTTGGTACTCCCTATGGACTTTGCGCAGCTACCCCATATTATGTATAACATGTCTTAACTCTAAGCTAGTGATTTTTTGTGAACATTTTCACAAAAGAAAATTGGCGCAAGGAATAGGCGCAAAGTGTTATTTATCTTCGTATCATCACGTTTTAAACTCAGAAATGCCAAATTTTGTTACTGGCCACTGGCCACACTAGGTTGCTCTCAACATAGATTTTATTGATTTTGCTCGCGCATTCTATCCGACTTTTGCTGGGAGCTAATGTTCAGCATTTCCCGTTTTGCAAAATTCAAAGCTTTGTGGAAACGTAATTTAACCGTTTTGGAATCATTAAACAGTTTGCAAAAATTCAATATGAATTCGAAGATTTTGACAAAAATATGACGGTCACAAAATTTAAATATCGAAATATCTGAAATATTGAAAAATAGCCAAGAAAATTTAAACTCTCTGCAAGATATGCCTTTTTTTGAAGCCAAATCAAGTGATTTTCTTCTTGAAAATTATGAACAAAATTATTTTTGTCTTCTCATGTATACAACTGTCTGCCTTTTTGCGTTAACGGATATCCAGATGTCCGGCTATCCGCCTATTCCAAACTTAACTTCAAGAAACTTTTTTCGATTTCGCAGCTAAATTTTCAACTTTTCTGTCAATATATATTTCAGTACGCTGTGAATTTCTATCATGCAACCAAGCGACAACCTTGGATTCAAAAACATTTTCAGAGAAATTTTTTTAAAAATGTTTAAAATTTTTTGGAATTTTAACTTTGTCTGAAATGTTCATACGCGGATATCCGGATATGTTTCTCACATCGGATATTATCCGGATATAAAAAATTATCCGGATATCCGAATATCAAGTGCCCATTACTGGGTAAGAGAGACCAAGGCGATAACAAATTTTGACCGACCACAGAAGAAGCCAGAGCCCATATTACGGTAAATTGTCCAAAGAAATTAATTTACAGCACTCTTGAAATTCCAACTTACTTACTTGCAACTTACTAAACAACAACTAGGGTTGTCCCCGGTTTAGGCTCGAGCCCGGAGAATTTTGTGTTGGGCCCGGCTCTGGCTGAAAGCCCGGCCCGCTATCGGGCCCGGTTATAGAAGTCGGCCCCACCGGGCCTGCCGGGCTTCCGGGCCCACCGGGCCTACCGGGCTCAACGGGCCGGCCTGGCTTATCGTGCCTGCTGGGTTCATTCTGCAAGTTTGGGACTTGCTGCGGCCCGGGCTTCGGAGTCCGGGCCTATCCCGGGCTCGGAGATTTAAAGTCGGGCCCAGTAGCGGGCCCTGGGCTCCAGGCCGGGCCAAGCCCGGGCCGGCTGATAACTTAGGCCCGGCCCGGTCAATTTCTTATCTTTCTTATCCTACGAATTTTTGGTTTATATACGTACTTTAGTCAGAATTTCATTTGTCAGAATATCACTAGTCAGAATTTCATTTGTCAGAATGTCACTAGTCAGAATTTCGTTTGTCAGAATTTCACTTGTCAGAATTTCATTAGTCAGAATTTCATTTGTCAGAATTTCATTTGTCAGAATTTCACTTGTCAAACTAATTATGGCTAATGTGTAAGAATCCACAATTCAGTCGTGATATCCTTCATTTCTCAGAATTCCATTATTTAGAATATCATTTAGAGCTCGGCTGAGGCTTAACGAATCTTTAGTGATTGAGCTGTAACCGTCTAAGCATTTTGCATTTTAGGAAATTTATATTTTTGTTCTAAAAGGCATTCGAAAATAAACTTTTTGCCCAATCGGAGATTAATCACTAAAGCTAGTGCTGAATGTGACTAGGCTGAAATGGTTGGAGACGACGTAGCGAATAAACAGGATTAAGATATTGTTACAATGAAAACATTCCAATTGGAAATGCACTTGTGGATTTAATAATGTGATATGCTAAATGCTAATAACTTACAATTGTTTTATTTTAATTTGTTGCTTTAAAAATTGACACTGGCCTTAATCTTACTTTGGTGATCTGTGACGTCGCATTTTCCAATTGCATTAAAAGCACAATTGTTAGGGGCTGTAAAAGTAACGTGTTGTCTTGTAAAATCCAACAGTAGCATGAACTAGTTTAGTTCTATCCAGCCTGACATTTCAGAAATGTGAATTTCCGGCAAACGAAGTTCTGACTTGTGGCATGTTCCTGACTAATGAAATTTTGCAAATGAAATTCTGACAAATGAAATTCTGACAAATGAAATTCTGACAAATGATATTCTGACTAATGAAATTCTGACTAGTGAAGTTCTGACAAATGAAATTCTGACAAATAAAATTCTGACTAACGACATTCTGACAAATGAAATTCTGACTAAAGAAAGTAGACGGAATTTTTCGGAGGCGTATTTGTTTTTGACTGCGTATTTTTAAGTTCGACTGCGTAAATATATACGCAGTATTTTACGCATAAAATTGATGGAAGATTGATCTTATAATATGTACATAAATAACGTAATTTAAAGGAAAAATACGGAAAATTAATCTTTCAATCGGATGCGAAACCACAAGATTGCAGACAAAGACTTGTCGGCGAAGCCGAAAAGTTTTGAAAATCCGGGATTAAAGCATACGCTAAACATTATCTCAGACATTAATACTGAAATAATCCAAAACTGGATAAAACTAATGAAAAAATAGGAAAAAATAGGAATTTTCATCAAAAATAGGAAAAAATAGGAATGTCAAAGAAAAATAGGAAAAAATAGGAAAAATAGGAAGAGTAGGAGGCCTGCATCTACTATTACGTATATGCATAGACCATCCAAAAATTGTTCAATCAAAACCAAATTTTGTAAACCAATTCGCTGGAAAGTAAGGTCCCATCCCATCCCATTTGAAATTCTCAAGTATTCATCAATCATAACTCCCAGTATAAAGGAAAACCAAAATAATCTATACCCTCGGCTTTTAGATTTTAACCCCATATCCAGGCACAGTTTGTGAATGTAGGCGCGTTGGGTAGCAAACAATGAAGACGGAAATGCCAACTCTAAAATAGTAACGGCAACTTCACTTGCCTAAGGTAAAATAAATTATTCAAGGTTGTCCAGGATTTAGTTGGAGGCACGTTCAGAATGATGTTGCTACTAGTGGTGGTATTGTTATAGGTATATATATATATATATATATATTATATATATACATATTATACGTATATATCCTACTTCAACTCATTGCGAGAACACATCTACACGGTTAAAACCATAAACGTTCTGCCCGAGCTAACATAAAAGACGTATATATACGTATGTACGAACCAGTAGAGTTCTCATCTTTCATAAAATTTTCTAATGATATTTGAACTGCCAGCTTAATTTCTTCGCCAACTAGATCTGTATCAGACCTGCCAAAGGCATCCATTACGTATATTCTCTGCTGTTCAAGACAAACTACCGTCTGTGCATAAAAAGGTATATACATATGTATAGTCAGATCCGGGACAAAAAAACCCCCAAATAAGGGTAAAAAAACGGAGCCGCCCTGGAAGCCTGGTAGACCCGGCGAGTCCCACTAATGTGTGATAATATAGCGCCACCCTAGATGACCACAAACTATAAGTATGAGACTCCTGGACCAAATAGAAAGTTTTCAGTGTAATTTCAAAGTTGACCTCCCAAAACCACCGCCAAAAGCTAAGGGTCATATCGGAATTTCTAAACTTCTCTTGCTAGCGTGGAGAGACTTCGGGCTTCAATACTGTGCGTGCATGTGGGTTTGTATTGGCCCTAAGTATTAACACAAGGCACCATATTCCCTACTGCATTGGGGCTCCACCAGCTGACCATTTTTTTGTACCCCCAAAATTTCGCCACTTTTCGGGTAAAAAAATGGTCAGAACCCAGCAAAAATTTTTTCTGAAGCAGTATGGGGGTTTTAATGCGTTTAGAACGCTTAAAAAGCATCGATTAAGCCTAAAAACTTTTTAAATTAGTCAAAACCGACCATTTTTGAATATTTTTCAAAAATGGCTGTTTTGCTTATGAAACCTGATTGGTTGATGCTGCACAATTTTTGAACTTTTCAAATCGATAAAAATTGTTACCAATTCGTTATAACTTTGGTTTTTTGGACAAATACACTAAATTTGATGCGCTCTTTCACCTGGAAGCATCAAATCTACTCCAGCGCCAATATTTTTGGGTGATTTTTTTATACCACAAGCCATTAATTTGACTAGATATAAGCAAGCTGCAAGACAGGCAAAGGAAGCAGCCAGCGATGAAATTGAATCAAAAGAAAGACAAATTTTAAATTCTAAAAGCCAACGATCTCTTTTTAAGTTTGTAAACTCAAAACTAAGTTCCAAAGGTTCTGTGCCCGTTTTGCGCAAAGATGGCATTGTGTGCACTAATAATCGAGCAAAAGTTGAAATTTTGCAAAGACAATTTATTTCGGTTTTTACTTCTGATAATAATGAGCTACCTCCTTTTGATTTGCGAACTGAACATTCTCTATCAGATATACAAATCACTGTAGAGAAAGTGTTTAAGATTTTGGCCTCCTTACCTTTAAAATTATCATCTGGTCCTGACGGATTGTCGTGTTTTTTATTGAAAAAAACTGCTTCAACTATTGCCGAACCATTAACACGTATTTTTCAGTTGTCTATTCAGACGGGTCAGTTACCGCTAGATTGGTTAAACGCAGACGTTGTCCCAATATATAAAAGTAAGGGTGATGTTTCTGATCCTGCTAATTATCGTCCAATTAGTCTAACCTCTGTGGTTTGTAAAGTCTTAGAACGAATTATAAAAGACGAAATTATGTCATTTTTGAATTTTCATAAACTGCTTAGCAGCAATCAGCATGGTTTTCGTAGCAAAAAGTCAACTGTAACAAACCTTCTGGAATGTACGAAATCATGGTTTTCTGCCAGAGACTTAAGAAAATTGATTCATGCTGTTTATATCGACTTCGCGAAAGCTTTTGATACCGTTTCTCACCAAAAACTGCTGCACAAACTATCACGTTATGGGATAAATGGTAATGTTTTGAAATGGATTGGTGCCTTTTTGTCTAATAGGGGTCAGAGGGTTCGGATTGGCAAGACTTTTTCTCAAGATGGTACGGTTACAAGTGGAGTACCTCAAGGTTCTGTTCTTGGCCCTTGTTTATTTCTTCTCTATATTAATGACCTGCCCGACTGTATAAAAAATGGGAAAATTTCACTTTTCGCAGACGATGCCAAAATTTATTATATTTTGAACAAGTGTGAGCGCTATAGTGTTGGTTTACAAGAAGACTTAGATAGAATCAATGCATGGTCCAGATTGTGGCAGTTAAATATTGCTCAAAATAAATGTTTTGTTCTAGTATGTGGTAATGTTAATGAGGAAATGCCAGTATACCGGATGGGGGGAACTGATCTAACCACTTCATTAAAGGCAAAGGATCTTGGAGTTTGGATATCATCGACACTCAAATTCGGCATTCATTGTATTGAAATTTCCAAAAAGGCTAGACAAGTTACTGCATGTATATTTCGTGCATTTAAGACTAGAAAAACTGATTTTCTTCTGCAAATGTTTAAAACCTTTGTACGACCTATCGTTGAATATGCAACAGTAGTTTGGTCACCTTACTTACTTAAAGATATTGACACTATTGAAAAGGTGCAACGGGCATATACTAAAAGAATACCAGAAGTCGCAAACTTGTCCTACCAAGACAGATTAAAGTTTCTAGGTTTAGAAAGTCTGGAATATAGAAGGCTTCATTACGACCTTAAAATGGGGTTTCAGATCATAAAAGGCAATGTGGATTTACCGTTTGAGTGTTATTTTACCTATGATAACATTAGCTATCGACATCATTCCTTGAAATTGTATGAACCGAGGTCAATGTTAGATGTGGTAAAAAATTCATACTTCTTTCGCTTACCAAAATTATGGAACTTTTTACCTCAACATGTTGTTAACCAAAATAATTTGATAATATTCACAACAGAACTAGACAAAGTACGTCTGGATGCGTTCATTAAAGGGCGAGGGGTTAGGTGACCACTGTGTCCTTCCTCACCCTAATACTCTGAGTGTTTGCTTTAGATGCTATGAATGTTTTTTGTTTCTAGAATTGTCAGTGCGTATATAACTTGTTGGTGTAGGAACGCCGGATCTTGTAGGATGTTGCTGTAACGTAATTTGTCGTAGCATTGTAAAGCCGGCGCTTTTGAGTATTAAAATTCTTCTTCTTCTTCTTCTTCATTTTTTCTTTACCATTGTCATTTTTAAAAATCACCGATTTTTTAATTAATCTGAGAACCTGCGGTCGTGGTGCTAGGAAAGATTTTAATACCTGAATCAGTGGCGCACCCAGAGTTTTCTGACAGGGGGGGGGGCGGCAACAATGTTGAAAATTTTTTAAAATTTATTTCTACACATGTTTTCGTGCTTTGAGAACGAGCATGTAGTAGCTGGTTTTATTGGCTGAGGTAGTTAAATAGAATTAATCATTCTCAGAAATGCGAAAGCAGGGGGTCTGGAGGGCGCAGCCCCCCCCCAGAAGTTGAGAATTTTTTGCATTCTAGACCTGAAAACAATTTTTTCTGACCACTTTTTGTTGTTTCAATGGATGAAAGCGAATGATGAAGCTGAGCGAATTTTTCAAATTTTGATATTTTTGCACATGTTTTGAGTCACAGTTTCGATTTCGTGAAGTGAAGTAAAGTTACGCAAATGACGATTTAGTAATGATACAGAAACTCCGGTAGCCCCCCAGAAAAAAATTGCAGATTTTTTGAAAATTAGCATCAAAACCGTAATAGAAATGTTCACTTCTTTTTCCTCCGTGGTCCAATTGTTCAGTGGGCAAACTGCTGGGCAAATTTAAATTTGAGTATGCAAATGCCCCAATTTTGCCCAACAAAACCGTGGCTTGAAAAATTTTTTCAAGCCGTGTTGTGGTTATGACTGAGCTTAAATGTGTGCATTTTAAATTGCATTCTGTAAAAAATGCGTGCATACCAGGGGATTTTAATGGGATTTTGAAAATCGTTCCTGCGTAAATTTTGCGTATTTTTATTTTAGAATGCGTATTTTTAATTTCGACTGCGTAAAATTACAAAAATTGCTTCTCAACGTTATAAAGCTATAAACGCATTTAGCTTCGAGTTACTGCGTTTTTACGAGTTTTTAAATAATTTTAAGAGCCTTAGCTTCATTTTACGTTGCATGCTCATCGAACTGCAGTGTCAAAGTATGAATAGCTGGCGAAAAATAGATACGCAGGGGTCTGGGGCGCAGCCCCCCATAAGTCCAAGAAAATTTTAAACTTCGGAGTAAATTTGTGTTCAAAACTTTGAATTCTTTGCCTTGAGAAGTGAATAGTTGGTTAGATACGTATAATGTTCCCTTGAACAGATATTTTAGTTTACTTTGTCAAATCAAAATAGAAACAAACAGCAACGCATACTATGCATAGAACGTACAGAAGTATAGCAACTGCTGCCTGCTATATATATACCGAAAAATAATTGGAGACCAGCCACCCCACCCTGCCCCATATGCTATCCTTAAAACAACCAAGGAACGGTTAATTCGCGCCGAAGGCGCGAAAATTTTTGTTTTTTCTGCTTTTCCTCCTTTCCGCTTATTTTTCTGACCTTCGAAACCTGACAGGGCAAACCCCCGCCCCCCCTTGGGTGCGCCCCTGACCTGAATCGATAGAGGGCAGTGCCGTGCACTTACACGCAAAACCGCTTCCAGATTGGCCAACATTTGCGAAAGTTAGAGGCTTAAGTCGAAAACCATTTTTTTATCCCGGGTCTGACTATACAAGTAACAGAAATGCTCCGCACAAAAGGGGATAATATGTGTGTTGGGCTGGGCCTATGTTTATCCTTTAAATTCCGGTTGAGAAAGGCATAAATCCGACACAGCAACTTTTGGTGAACGGTTCCATGTCGAAAGCTGCTCAGCTCACTTATGGCTTTCATTTGATACAAATTTGACCGCTTTTGAAAAATTTTAGTCTAGACACAAAATCGTCTAAGTCCCCACCCCACTCCAACACAGCACTCTACAGCCACTTTGGGTATGCAGTTCTATGACAAAAGTTGCTCAGCACACTGAGGGCTTTCATTTGATACCAAATTTGACCACTTTTGAAAATTTTATGTTAGACCCAAAAAAATCGCCTAAGTCCCCACCCCACCACAGCACTCCTGGCTTTTTCCGAAGCAAAAATTTCTGGGGGGGGGGAAGTCTGGGGAGGCTCCCCCACAGGTCTGGGGGGCGAAGAAAAATTTTCCTAAAAATGCTTAAAATAGCTATTTTTTGCTGCTGAGCTAAGAAATTAACTATTTTTAACTGCGATTTAGTTCACACCGCCGTGTTCGCTCTTGAATTCCAAACATTGATCGAAATTTTGCGCACATTTTGCGCACTTGAAAAACGCCTGCATTGATTTTTGCGCGCATGTGTGCAAAAAGTTATTCATCGTTTAACATTTTGAAAAATGGTGGTGCTAACTTGTCTTTGCACCACAGAAAAAAAGCGAACTTTCGTAAACCACCATCTCCTAAATTTTGCTCTTTTTGTGCCTAGATTGCATGCATTTCGCGCATGCTGCTGGAACGTTCTTTATTGCTGTTTAGTGTTTATTAAGTTCTATTATTTTCGAAGAAATTCAGTAATGGTAAATCTATTTCATCTATAGCTAAGTATTGGCTCTACTTGCGCACTTCCACTATGATGGTTCCTTCCTTCTTACTTTTGATCGCTATTACTATTGAACTGGATGAAAGGTGTCTTTCTGGGCGTTGCGGGGAGAGCTGGAATTTTTCATTACAATGCCATTATTTTCAATTTTAATAGCCGAAAGTTAGGAGCTACTCGAAAATTTGGGGGGATTTAGTTGAAATTTTCCTCCCCCTCCCCATGAAAACCGCACATAATTTCAGAAGGGGGGTGCAGCGGAGGTGCAATTTTCTCTATTTTTTACTTTCAAATCGAACTCTTAAACTACTTTGACGAAAACATTACCAGAATACAAAACATTTTGCAGTATAAGGCTATTTTTCGAAATTGCCGGCTGAGCATAAAATTGGCGAGGGGGGGGGGGTGCCGACCGACGGAGGGAGGGCGGGTTTCGCCAAAATTGCCACAAACCTCCTCTGTTTTCAATTTTTTGCCATTTTGCCACTTTCTTGCCAAACTGAATATCTGGGGGGGGGACGGGGTCGCGCTCGCGACTAGAAGGGTTTAATTATTTTTGTGAGGTGTATATATATTGCCTCGACTCCCTTAGGCTTAGATGGTCGACCATCAAGTTTCCAGAAAATACCATCCCCTTGCCTCAGCCAAAGATTCCGGTAAAACTGACCTCTTTTTTAAATCACGACCCCGCCGACTTTACTACTAAAATTTGTTTCATCCTTCTTTGTATATACTCCCAAGCCCAATCTGTATCCAAAGACACCTTTCATTGGCTTATATTTTGGCGTGTGGTATGATTAATTGCCTATACGATCATTATATTTGCTATTCCTATCACGGACTGGAAACCGATACTTAGCTTCGCAGGTTGTCGAATTTCTTAAATCAGAGTTAAGGAATATTTGATACTGACTCGATTTAAGACTAGACAGCTGTGAATTCAGAACAATGCATTGGAACATGAGAGTATTTAGTATTGTGATCCTGTTCGAACCATTCCAACTTAATCTTGATTTGCGTCCTTCCACTACTACAATGGTAAGTGTTACTAGTGAGTATAGTCACATGTTTTGTCACTATGTAGCTATAGCTTAGTTTGAAAACTGCCAGACTCATTTTTGCATGGAACTTAAAACTGCATTTACACATTTCTCATTTCTTGTAGTTATCACACACACAGAGCTGGACTATATAGTATGAGCTGCCTCATGAGATCAAACAATCATTTTAAAAACAAACGACATACGTCTACGCCTGTAGGGAGCCAGGGTATTTGGTCCCCTCCCTTTGGGGTGTCGGAAGGCCCCTATGTTAAGTGGAAATTTTCACGAAATTGTCCAAATTTTCACAAATTTATTGTATTTTTAAAAAAATCAGCAAATTTTGGTTAAAAGTCGAAAATTTTTAAGAAATTTTTGTGAAATTTTTCGGAAAATTAAAGCCAAAATTGCAAAAATTTGGCTAAAATTTTGGCATTCCCAAAGAAGGTAGCCGAATTTTTGGGTCCCCGCTCTTCAAACAATCCTGGCCACGCTACTGGTCTACACAAGCAACTGCAGTACTGAGATATATTGGCTCTTCCTAAACTGTGACTTTCTCCAAACATTTGTTCAATTAACTTTTTTTGATTTTCGATTCTTTTGCTCGATTTTTCCATATAAAGCATACATGTCGTGTCGAGTAGGTAAAGAAAGAGCCAGTATATACGTATACGAGTGTGTTTTCCGTGATATTCTACACAGTATAAAATAAGATCTGCGCAGCAATTCTTAAAGAGGTTGCAACTTTCATTGGTTTTCCAGGCCTAAAGTGGTCAAATTTTTCCCAGTGTCCCGTGAGGCGCCTGCAGTAGGAAACGTAGTGACCAATGGATCCCAGAGATACGTCGCCTGAGGGAGGTTCAAAAGCCAACTACTGAACGAAGATGCCAAGTGAAGTTTCCCATGGTAAATTGTTCAGTGAATTGACTCAAACTGAACATTCGACATTGTTCAATGTCACTCTCGGAATGTACGCCGCCATCACCCACACTTCCGCCAAGCTCCAACAAAATGTGCTTGTTAGGGGCCTTATTTCTAGAAAAACGCAAACAGGGGCAAACAGGCACCCCCTCGTCATCAACGACGTATGTGGCTCTTTCAGTTATAGCTGCAGTGTCTATTGGGCGTTTGCAAGGGAAAACTTCGCACTTATGAAATTCCCTTTGAATGGCTTCATTAAACTGCACAGCGTTCGATACCGCGTTTTCGTTTATCGTGACGGCAACTATAGAAGACTGGCGCGGGGGTTCAGGACAATCTGCATTATTGCAGAAGTTTTCAATCACTGTAGACGGATTATTGAGAAACACCAAATTTGCAACCACGCCAGCAGTTGAGGTACATGAGACTTGAACGAGGCTGAATCCAATTTTTCTATTTTCAAAATTTCTCATGGCAAACTTTGCCCGCTGACGATATGCCGAGGCATTGATACCATTCTCAAAAATACTCTTCACCAGAAAGAAAGCTTCGTTTTCAGGGGTTGCTTCCTTGGCCTTACCTAGGATGTCTTGGAGAATAAAGTTGCGATAGTCTTCACTGTCCCCGTATGCAACAAGAATGCCTTGCAGTAGGCTATCCAAAGCACAAGTGTTGCTGAGTATTACCTTGATGTCTCCAATGGAGATCGGCTTAACCGCGTATCCAGCACCATTTCTGAGTACTGGATAGCAGATTGATCTTTTTGATCCAGTGAGATCAGCAGTGGCAAAATCAGGATCCTTTTGGAAATAGTATCCACTTTTCATTTTCTTCTGCGGTGGCTCACCTAGACCACGCCAATTTTCAATACTTGTATTGTCTTGGATGATGCCTCTCTGCTTCTTGTTGGAATAGTAGCACCTGATGCAAATGCGAGCACCAGAATACCCTTCATCACCCTCCTCTACAGGCATTGAACATTCCTCTAAATGATGTACTGTTTTGCTACAGACCAAGCATCTGCGGTCATCAGGAGGCTTGGATCCATTTGCGCAAGCTGGACATAAAGGTAATGACAAGGGGCTGTTGTCTTCCGTGCTGGCTTGGCTCACATCATCATTACCTTCTCCTATCGCTTCCACGTTGGCTTCTATTGATGCCTCATTGAGAATTGACATTGACAGCCGTGTTGCACCTGTAACCGATGTAATGTGTTGAACTACAAATTCATCCGCTCTTATTTTGCCGCATTTCCCAAACACGCGATGCTTCAGGTGTCCGAAATAGTGCTCCACGGTAGCGCTAGAGGCTCTGCTCATTCCATATTCAAAGTGTTGACGCATGACTCCTGTCCAGAGTGGCAGAGACATGCATAATTTTCGAAGAGGTATGATCATTTCCGGCAGAAATTGAGCATTTTCATGATCGCCTTCCGCTGACTTTTGAACCTTTTGAACGATGTTTTCGAACCAGCCACTGAACAAAGTTTTTCCTGTAACCTCCCAACTTTCCGGACTGAAATCTTCATCAAGATCGACTAACTTTTCTTCCAAAATGATAGGGTTGATAACATAGGACAACAGCTCCTTCAAACGTTTCCGGCTTGTTTCAGCTGCAGAAATTTCTCCTGTTTGCAACATTCCATCAGTTTCAGAAAGAGCTACAGTAAGTATAGCTTCTAATACATTTGATGCCTCATCAAGATTGTCTGCCGATATCAAGAGACATAGACATTTGAGATAGAATTCTCTCGTTCTGTCTCGAATCTTTTTCTTGGAGAGGCAATCCCACGAAGATATAATCTTCACAACATGAGCCACATCCACCCTGATATATGCAGCTGGAGGACTCGCAGGCTTACCAAACAGACATTCAGCACATTCATGCAAGTACGCTTCGACAGAAGGGCACGCAGCAAATACTCTAACAGCTGCGCTCATAGAGATGAGGAGGTTCCAACTGCCAATCTGACACTGCAGCAGCTTGCTTCTCTCTCCATACTGAAGAGCACGTGTTGGAATCGAGCAACTGGCTGCCAATCCGCCTTCTTTCTCCACCACGCAGCTGATTTTTGACTACCGGATGGTTATAAGTAGGAGGAGTCCCGTAAATGGAGCAGTGAAGGGTTTGGACTAATCCCTGATCTTCGCAGTTGGGCATGTATGCTCTTAGTTGAGCACCACAACCGACACAATAGCCGATAATTTTAACGTAGTGAGGCCCGTGAGGACTAATAGTATGCTTCCTAAAGCTGAAAGCACACGGCAGTTTCAGTTTATGCCAAATCTTAGTGGACACCACCGTGGTCCAACCATCTTGTAGCTTCCACTTCATGCGTACAGTTGAGTCCTTCCTACCATGGCAAGTTTGGATTGGTTTTAGTACCTGCCATTCCTTGTCCTCCAGAAATATTGTGAAGGATTTCCACTTAGATTTGTTGGGGACATTCCACTCAACTTCGTCTTCGCTGTGGCTCAGGCATTCGGGGTCACTGGAAATATTGCTGGTCTCATCGGTATAGTTACGATCTTCCAAGGATGAACCAGCCAATTCTGAGTATAGGTTGTACCCAGGCGCGTAGCCACGGGGGAATGGGGGGGAATTCTCGCCCGAAATTGTGTTGCCCCCCAGGAATTTTTTCCTACCATGTGTAAAACACCTATTTTTCAAAAACTTTTCGCGCCTTCGGCGCGAAATACGTGCATTATACTATTATAATACGTGTTTCGCACTAAAAATTGAGTACCAATTATATACCCTATTTCGTCTACTTTGACCACCTTCTGCATCATTTGGGTGCATGAGCAAGCACTGCGCCTTAACTATATATTATTGTAATTTCAACGAATTCTCTGTAAAAATTCCACGAAGGTCACGAAAAAGAAAACTTTCTCAGCTTCTGGGGGGCTCCGCCCCCCAGACCCCCCGAAAAAATTTTGCATTCCCCCTCCGAAATTTTTTTCTGGCTACGCTAGTGGTTGTACCTGTTCTTGCTGACCATGGTATACAATGACTTAGGGGTGGATTTATCCCCAGCCTCCTTGGAAAGCGTCTTCCAAATGTCCGCGGTAGGTCCGGCCAATTTTCCGACCGGTAAATCATGGACTTGTAGGAAGTCAATAATTGTCTGATTTCTTCAACGTTTGTGGAGCGCGGTCGTCCTCGTTTAGACAGCATCTACAACAAAACTTAGGCTCCACAATTTGTAAATGGGAAGGACGACCTGAATTCCTGCCTCCACCTTTGATGAGCTAATGTGCCAAAAAATATGTACGTATATCTACGTACACA
>JASAND010030654.1:0-51444 GCA_030248195.1 Trissonchulus latispiculum
TATTAGCTGTGTTTGTCTGCGTGCGTTTATTGAAGTTATTGAGTAATTCTTTTGCAGCTTAGTAATATTTTGTGATCTGCGTATCATTCCAGTATTTAGTAATTGTTTGTTGTATTCTGTATCAGTTTGGACAGTTGACGATTCTTGTGCTGTATCTAATTATCCACATTACCTTGAACGGAAAACGGAGCTTGGAGGTTCGAACTCACGGTCTAACGCGGACAAACCCCAGATTGGGTAGACCAAAACCAGGCTACTTGATCTGAAGGATCTAAGAGGTGACCCAGAGTTTCCTCGCCTGTTCGCACCGCTGTTAGTGCTCAAAATCCAGTGCAGCTGCTTTTGAGGCCTGAACCAATAAATTTATAAGTTTGATTTCACTGTAAGCACTACACATTGACTTCTGCATAAACGATAACTTTCGGGCGCCAAAATAAGAAAGTTGGCTATATCTCACGATACAGGAAAGCTAGAAAGTTTTTAAAAAGCAAACACGAGATCTTTCGAAATAGTATAGTTATAACAATGCAACAGCTGGTAAACTGTCAGAAATAAGCAAACGCTGCCCTCAACGCAGATGTCGAATGTTGTAGCGGAACTGCGCTTAGGGTGTTAGAATGCTAAACAAAATTATTTTGAAAAATTATATAAAATTTAATTTTGATTTGACCCGTAAACCAACGATGCGTTCCTGAAAGGAATCACCACCTAGAGGTTACCCGGAAAGATTTGTGTTGTGCCGTTAAGAAATTTCAAGTTAAGAAATGCCCGGTGCCCTGTTGCCGGACCGGACCGGATTCGTAGGCCCGATTTAAGACCCGGTCGGCCCGGTGAAGGCAACGTCTGCAAACAACAGTGCCAAACAATAGTTTGTTCTGTTTACTACAACTTTGACAACTCCAGGAAGCTTAAATTTTACTTTCTAGTGAGGATATTCTGGAAGCATTCTGAAATATGCACAACAAAAATTTAACCGGGCCTCGTTGGACCACCAAGGCCAGGCAGGCCCGGTTCGGGCGGGGCCTGCTCATCCAACAACCGGGCCCGGTCCGTGCCCTTCCCGGAGCCCGATACCCTATTCAAGGCTCAACTCTAGGAAAGATACTGGAGGGAATTGTTGTACAGTGGAGATCGAAAACATGGTCACTTTTAAGCGCGCTTACGTTCACCGACTGCGCTCGTGGAATCATTGCAACAAAAAGTAGTTTTTCTTGTAAAGTAGCTTGACTGGTCCAGCTAAACTCTGTTGAATTTTCGGAAATGTTGTTTGCCACATCTTGTTGGCTTGGCCACTATTAAGGCAAAGAATCAGTAAGCATGAAAGAGACCATATTTTTGATCTCCATAAATATAATACTCTTAAATTGATTACTGCTTGATCCTACTTTAGATATGCTTATGCAGATGTAAGTTGTTTAGATTTCCTGAAGGTCAGAGATTTCAAAAGTATTGGAATCAAATTATACAAACACACAAGTACAAGAATAAAAATGCTCCGGTGGAGCATGAAAAATGCAATATGGGTGACATTAGGTTGTAAATGGACAGAGGACTAGGTTTTAAAACGTTAATATGGGAGGGGCAGGTTGTAAATGCCAGGAGGACTAGGTTAAAAGCGCACTAATATGGACCAGCTTCGCTGAACAACCCATATTCGCGAAAACTGTCCAGAGTTTCTATCGGCTGCTGCTTGCTGTTGATATTGGCAGTTCTTCGAAAAATTGTACGATATGTCAGCACGGCCTGCAAGTATATGTGGTCGTGCTCCTTTATTATACAACTTAATAATACACGTACATAATGTCAACTGCTTTTCGCATCAACTTAATACAAGATTCTGCGCTGACACTGCAGAAAAAACACCTTGAACACCTTTCTACCAGAACTGCATTGTTTATTTGGAATAAGCTTTAATATTTCAAAATCGTCCCGCTTGCTTTGAAAGTTGAAGAATGCAGGATCTTACTCGTATGTCATGTGGAGTGGAGCATGAGTGACCGCGAATATGGGTTGTTCAGCGAAGCTGGTCCATATTAGTGCGCTTTTAACCTAGTCCTCCTGGCATTTACAACCTGCCCCTCCCATATTAACGTTTTAAAACCTAGTCCTCTGTCCATTTACAACCTAATGTCACCCATATTGCATTTTTCATGCTCCACCGGAGCATTTTTATTCTTGTCCTATTTCATTTTTAAGGTTCTCAGTAAAAAGCACAACGTTAAAGCTGTGTGAAAGAAACTTTAAAAATTCCGCCAATCATTAATCGTCAACCGAAAGTACAGAACAAAGAAGCTTGCAAAGTTCCAATTTCTTCCTTTTTCTCTATTTTGACAGAAATCCAACATCCAGTACCCATGGCTGCAATAGTTTTAGTTACTGTATATAGCATATAGCACTCTACTGCAGCGCAACCAAATGCAAACTTTACTGTCAGTGAAGGAAACTCATAAGACAAGATTTGCAATGCTCTTCCGTAATTGTATACAAAGTTTCAGGCGATTGCTCTTTGTCTCTTGCTAGTGATAGGCTGATTTCTAATGCTATTTCGCTGCTGCCTGCAGAATTTCAGGCGATTGCAAGTTATCTGTAGTTAGTTATAGGCCGTGCTGTACTTCAGCAGCACTCTACTGCAGCGCAACCAGACGCAAACGTCAATGCCAAAGAAGGAGACTTACACGGCACAATTTCTAATGCTATTCCGCTGTTGCCTGCAGAATTTCAGGCGATTGCAAGTTATCTATAGTTAGTTATAGGCCGTGCTGTACTTCAGCAACACTCTACTGCAGCGCAACCACATAGTAACATCGTAATAAGTATACGAAACGTATCTATAATAGTTTGTCATGTCCTAAACTATCTGTATGCCGAATTTCAAATACCAGTGACGAATGAATAACTTGTTATCGAAGGTGCTGTGTTTGGGGCAGAACATACAGCACGGTGGAAGCTAGAGAGTGCACCAACTAACATAGCTACAGTTCCCCCTTGCTACAGACATGATTTTCGCCAAGTTTCATATGTTCAGCCGTTTACAGTAAGTCTACAGACAGCGTGCTATGGTTGCTGCATAACAGTACAGCACGATAGCAGCACCGCACAGCGCTGCGACTATGCTCATCGTGTTCAGCGACCCCGATAACTCACTATATCCCACTATATGGCCCAAAACAGCATATTTTGGCCTATTTTTGACTATTTCCTGTAGAGTTGGGACTTAGAAATTTTCCGAAAATGGCTATTTGGCCGGACCAACTTTGGGCCGGCCGCCAGAACGATCCTGGCCAGATATCAAAAATCGCCCTCGTTAGGACATATAAACCCTTCCGTAGATCCATATGCAACAAACCACGTCTCTCTAGCGTCTTCCCTGAGACCAGTAGCTGTGACAAAAAATTGGCCATTTTTGGCCATTTTAGCGCCAAGTCCACTTTTGGCCGGCCGTACAGGTGGCCGGCCGGGCCGGGCAGCGAAAAAATATCAAAAAGGTTCACTTTCGGGGTATATACGTTCAGAAAAACAAAACTTCACCTGCTGAAAATGCCCAGATCGTTCTAACACTGCGACAGAAAATTGCCTTTTTCCAAGCGTGACTTACACGGAAAAAAACAAACGGACCTAACTTGCACGGAAGCGAAAAATTTCTAAGTTTGAAATTTTGACCAAAACTTTAGTACTCGTCGTGTAGATTCCAACGATACCAAAATTGTCCAGTTTCGTTGAGTATTTAGCTGGCACGGAGCTCGAACGGGTCTCCAAGGGCCGCACTGAGCCTTTTACACCCATATTATAGGGGAGCGCTCTCGCGCTCCCCTATAATAATTAATTTTACTTATATTACTTATATATAAAATGAGGCACGACAACTATTGTAATCTTTAAATGGCGATAGGCAAATGCAAACCTGTGCGTAATTTTCGCAAACATTGTCGAATTTAGCCCAAATTTAGTATATATAGATGTGTTTCAAAATTTTCAAATCGATCTGCAGCAAAACTTTAAAATTTTAAATTTTCAAAATCCTACTACAGATGGATAACAAATGTGATTAAATGTATCCGTACCAAATTTGAACTAAATGGGTCAAGTTTTGCGAAAGTTACGCACAGGTTAAGCACTTGTATCCCCAGTACCGCCACTTGACTAGGCTGAAAGCGAAACTGAAACGGGCATTTAAGTCAAAGCTAAATAATTAGAATATATAAGAATAGATAATTAGATAATTAGATAAAGATAATTAGAATCCATTTTCATAAGAAATTTCAAGATTTTGGGCAATTTTTAGCACAAATTGAAAGTTTTATCTAAAAAATTCTTGCGAAACTTAACTAATTTTTCCGGCCATTTTTGCTTACCCCTTGGCCCCGTCCGCGGTAGGGCTTGTACCTTGTCCGTTCTGGAGGGCTTGGACCCCTCGGACCACCCCCTGTTAACCTATTCTTGTAGATATTTATAGTCCTGGCCAATGATTTCTGTGTTGACTCCTCCGGACAATTAAAAGCAAGTTTACAGACAGAAAGATAAATTATTCAAAAGATAACCAGATTCTTACCATTAAATTCCATTGTAGAATAACTGATTAAATATATGAAGAAAAAAAGAAAATAAAAATACTAAATTTATGTGCAGAAAAACTATTTACAAAATGTACAGGAAATTATAAAAAATATAAAGATGATCATAAGAGTTATTTGATAGCATATAAAATTACCGAATGAAAGTTTATTCTTAATTTTTCAGTTAACTAGTTTGTTATTAAATATGCAAATTAGCAGAGCTGCAATTCCGTTTTTACTTAATGGCAGAAACTTCCGAAATTGGCTTTCCTGGTAGGAGGCACTATGAAATTGGACAAAAACTTTTAATTAATGTACACTGAATTTGGAAAATCCCCTTAGAAAATGCAATGCTCTATTTCATTAACATTCACATTTCATTAACGCAATCATTGAAATATGCTGCACACACCGGTAGTTAATATTTAGCGATGGTGTTTAGTTAATCTATAATTAATCGTTAAAGCGATCCTTATTTTTACATGTTCCGTGCAGCTCACTTTGTTCCAGCTTATTTAGCAATGGCTTGTTGCTCTGAAAGGCTACTTAGCGCCCAAACTCGTTTGAACAAATTTACGAATTACATACGTTGAGAGAGAACGAACTCTCGACATAGCAATTAAGTTTCTTTTTATTAATGTTAATCACCGCTCTGCCATTAGCACACTCTACTGTACATACGAATAAAAGTATATAACACAGTAAAAACCTGTAGAATCAAGAAATGGTCGAATAGTAAATATTCTTGTGCAAAGTTCCACAGTTATACTGAACTAGAAATCTATTTGGCATTCAGGAAACATTATTAAGAATTATTGTGAAATGCGCATAGTTCTACAGATTTGTGGAAATTTTCAGCAATTCTGCAGAATTCCTGAATCTACAGTTTAGTGGTAACAGTTTCAAGGTGGCGTTTAGTTTCGGGGTAAATATTGAACCCACTATCTTTACACTGCTATGGACTGACAAAAGCGAAGACTTACGTTTGATGGAGTGAACCAATTGGACCTTACTGTTTAGTTTGGTACAAATTCAGTTCAATCATTTGGCAGTTTATAGCATATTTCAAATTAGTTTGACTACAAATACTAGTAAAGCACGAAAAATTGGTCAAATGAACAAGTGAATCAGTCAGTCACAAATCAATATATTACATTACTTTGCTTACAAGAGAAAAGCTGTACCTAACTTTCCAAATTAGTAGTATTAAGTTAGCTAATCGATTGACTTCCAGTCGTTACACTAACAAATTGTTGTTAAAAATACAATCAAAGTTAAGTTAAATGACAAGATTTAGATCCAACTATAAATCTCACCTGAAGGCTCCATCAAGAAGAAGTAGAAGAAAATAATAAGCCAAAAACAAATAAAATTTTAAAAATGTACAGAAAAACTATATACAAAATATACAAAAATTAAAGAAAAAAGAATCTTGCATTAGAAGGCTGTTGGAAAATAGAAATTGAATCAGTGAATGAATAGATTGATTCTGTAACATTTGTTCAAAATTTTGAAATTATGCAAATTAGGTTCAATTTTCTGCAGGTCAGTTTTACGTTGGTGTTGCCTTGGTTGACCTTTTTGTATGGTTGCTTCTCGAACTTCTTACATAGTTTAATTTAATTCGACTCCTTTTAAAAACTGGGATTAAGAAAGAAACGGTGTAAGCAAGAAAACAAAAAGTGAACACTATTTAGTGAAGATCAGAAATATTTAAATAAAAGGGTCATAGGTAAGCTTTGGCGAGTGTAAACTAACTGATTTAACAACTTTAACTCTAACTTTAGCCTACATCGCAACTATTTTTCTTAAAGAAAGCGACTAAATCAATACATTTTAGAGCAAGAAATGGTTTGGTGAAGCTCGAACCCACGGCCTTCTGCCCAGCATGCGGACGTTCTACCAACTGAGCCACTGCAGCTACAGCGAAATGAACCAGTAAATCTATCCCAATGTCCATAACTTTCCTTTCGGCTCTTAAACGCATCGCACACAGCAAATTACTTTGACTTTGACCATGAAATTTCGACCAAAACTGATTTTTACAGCCATCTCACCCCCAGTCGGTGCTTCAGTTAGGGGTAGTGCCAGTAGAACGTATGCATTTTTGAGGGAAGAGGAATGCCGACACTGTATAATTTCCATAGCAATTACCCAAGGTGTTCTACAAGGCTATCAGTACGTCCATTTACGTCCACCGTAATGGAGGTGCTGTGGTAGCTCCACCAGACAGGCGGCCACCCTTTGACAATATCGGTAGATGGCCCGGGAGGGATTTTTGAAATAGGGTGCTAGAGCTTATTTTTTGTTCAAGCTCTAGACTTGACATGATCGTTCACTTGTAGCGCAGTAAGCGACCACTGCGCTACAGGAGGTTCCAAACTCATGCAACATAAATATAAGTTTAAGTCTATTCTGCCAAAATGTCTATTTCGAGATCATTTGATATGATGAGAGGCGGGAACAGCCAAGTGCTGCTTGTAGCTTGTATAGGAATCCGAATGCGAACCGAAGTGAAATACCGAATGCATAGACATATGATATGTATAATTGGGTCAACTTTTACAAATACTAGCCGTTTGAGTACAGCTAAATCAAGAATTGCGTTCATTTTACCCAATTGTGCTTTCAAGTCTTCTAGCATTACATTATCAAAACTGATTTAATGAAATGAAGGAAGTGACAGCCCGGAAACTAGAAATTTTTATATATTTATTTATTTATTTACTTATTTATTATTTTTGAAACCATTACGAACGCTCTATCAATCCAGTCACGCAGGTTATGATCGGATCAAGATTACAGGAATACAATGAAATGGTTCAACTAAGGTTTATTATAGAAGGATATATGATTTGTCATTTCTCGCCACAGGAGGTGTTAAATTTTGAAGTTTCCCCCATAATTTCCTATTTGAGTCTGTCTCTAAAAATTTAACAGCTCTAATGGCAAGAAAAGGCTAGTCACCTGACATCAGAGAAGAAACGATACTACGAAGCATGCATATATTAATTGGATTTTATGAGTTCTTAACTCAGATCATCATAATCATAGCATTGTAGCAACTGGTGTGTTTAATTAAAAATCCCAAAACATTACAACTTTCTTTTCTAGAAAACTTTTAGCATCGGTATGCGTTTACGACTATTTTTCGTGTAATACCTTTACTGTTAGCTAATAGGCAAACGCACACAAAAAAGCTAATAAAGAAGAAAAATAATTGTATTGATTGATCTTATCAAATCTCAACTTATTAACAGTCTATCTAAAATTTGATCCGAATAGGTATGAAACGTCCGGCCGGAATATCGCAAGGAAAATAGAAAATCTTACCATTAAATACCATTTCGGAAAAATTAAATGAATAAGAAGAAAAAAAAAGAAATGATATTATATATACAGAAACGTTATATACAATAATATACAAAAGTAACCAAAGTATGAAAAAGCATAGAAAGCATATGATTATTTAGAAGTTTGTAGAATGAATAATTTCAGCGGCTACTAAAGTATCACTGAGATGAAATATGTAAATTAATTTAGCTTCTAAATTGTTAACAATTAATCTAGTTTTAGTCTTAGTTTTAGTTTTAGTTTTAGTAATTTTAGTCTTTTGTAATGATAGTAGTTTCGTATCTAGTATTGAAGTTGATAATGCTTTTTCAACGTCTGATCACTTTATTGTTCATAGTTGTTTCGGCCCATTTGGTATTGGTCATCGTGTAGGAACTGCTTCAGTTTATGATTTTCGCAAAGCTAATGTACGAGATATAACCAATTATCTAAGTGATTGTAACTGGCATGAATTGTTAGGCAGTATAAGTAATATAGATGACATGTGGCAAACATTTAAACTTAAAATTCATGAATGTTTTTCTCGTTTTGTACCAGTGAAGCATCCAAATAAGCCCAAGCAAAAGTTCAGTCATAAATCTAGAAGATTACACAAATTGCAGTTGTCCAAACATAGAAAATTTAGGAAATTCGCAACTCCTCTAAACAAACAAATGTGGCTTGCTGCTGCCCGGAAAGCAAGATGTAGCAAGAGAAATGATCTATATCTTGCAGAAAAGCATGTTCTTAATAGTAAAAATGAGGGAATGTTTTGGTCTTTTGTGAAATCTAAGCTAACTTCTATTTCTCAAATTCCTGTCCTACTGTCCGAAACTAACGAGTTGCTAACAGATGATAGAGTTAAGGCGAATACGTTTAATGAATATTTCGTATCTGTTTTTACCCAAGACGATGGCAACAACCTCGATTTCGAGAATAGAACTAATTCTATCTTGGAACATTGTGAGTTTAGTGAGGAAACTGTTTTAAAACATTTAAGGAAAATGAAGCCAAATTTTAGTTCAGGACCGGATCAAATCCCACAATGGTTTTTGGTAAAATTTGCTAACTAATTAGCTGTTCCTTTATCTATAATATTTACATTCAGTTTTTCTAACAGCTGTTTACCTGAGGAGTGGAAATGTGCAAAAATTATTCCCATACATAAGAAGGGGTCAAAATTTAAAGTTCAAAATTATCGACCTATCAGTCTACTATGCGCTTGTTCAAAAGCAATGGAGTCTATAGTAGACGAAAGTTTTGGCTCGTTTACAGAAGGTAATGGCTTAATAACAAGTAGTCAACATGGCTTTAGACCACGCAGGTCAACGGTAAGCCAACTGCTACAAACCTTGAATGAATGGACTCGTGCTCTGGATCAAAAAATGTTGATTGATACTCTTTATCTTGACATAGCAAAAGCTTTTGATTCAGTTTCACATACAAAATTGATAGTTAAATTGCACAAATATGGCATTTCTGGTCAGTTGTTGGAGTGGTTCAAAGCTTATCTTCAAGGTAGACAACAATACGTTTGTGTTAATGACGCTGAATCATGTTTGCAACAAGTTGTCTCCGGTGTACCCCAGGGTAGTATTCTGGGACCAAGATTGTTTACTTTGTTCATGAATGATATTGAAGATTGTCTAGTGTGTATGTCAGCTAAAATTTATGCAGATGATACAAAATTTTATTGCTTTTTCAATGATGTTTTGTCATGTGATTTGATCCAAACTGATATTTGCAACATTGGGAACTGGGCCAAGAAAAACCAATTGAAAATAGCATTTCAAAAATCCAACATTGTACATCTTGGTTATAATAACCCAATGAAAGCATACTATATGGATTTCTTGGAGATTCCCCACGTTGCAGAGATCAGGGATCTGGGATTACTAATATCAGCTGACCTAAAAGTTACCACGCATTGCATTAGCCTAGCCAAAACAGGATTGCAAATGGTAAATTTAATCTTTAGAAATTTTTATTCGAAATCAAGAACATTCCTACTGAAGCTTTACACAACGTTTGTTAGACCAAAGCTTGAATATGCTACCGAAGTGTGGAATCCTTATCTACAAAAAGATGTTGAAATAATAGAAAAAGGTAGGTAGTTTTGTGTGAATTGCCAGCTTATTTAATTAAATATGCAAATTAGCAAATGTTCAGTCTGGTCAGATTTATTTCTACTCTTCGAGGAAAACATGATTTATAGATCTTGTCTGATCGACAAACAGTTGGTTTTCTGAAACAAACAGCTCACCGAATTTTTGCTAAAATTCTACAATGGAATTCGTTAGTACTGAGAAAAAGATTGCTGAAAGGACAAATTTCCTTGATTTTCCAGATAATAATCCAAATAATTCCAAATAATTTAATTTTTTAAGAAAAATTTTCCACGGGATGTGGGGATTATACTTTATTGCACTGTGTAACGATACTCCAGCAAGTTTCCAATACTTATCAGGAATATCTTCCGTTTACAGAATTCTCATTTTATTGTCCAGTTTCCATTTCAAAATCTGAAACAAATTTTGCTAAATTTTGCTGAAGTACCACTTCCAAACACTGCAGTTAGTTATTGCCTTATTTATTAGTTTCTAACCATTGTTCAATTAGTTGTGCATGTTCCACACTTTCACTTTCACTCGCCCAAAACCTTATACCTATGAAGCAAAATTACCCGGAAAAAAACTTCGGGTTCTCCAGGGATTCTAACCCAGGACTGAAACTGAAACTAGACCTGAAACTCGGACTGAAACTAGTTTCAGCCTTTTCTCAAAACATAAAGATTTCTGGTTTAAGGCGGTTTTTCGTTAATATGTACTATGCAGTGGAAGTATAAATAATAATCATAAGGTTATGCATTATATTATGTCTCAAGGCTAGAATCTGCAGATTTTCGAATGAACTGAAGCTGAAACTGAAACTCCAACTGAAACTACAACTGAAACTGAAACTATTTTGGGAGGAGAACTGAAACTGAAGCTAAAATCGTCTTGGACCGCCGCCTGAAACTGAAACTGAAACTAGAACAAGAATCGGTTCCTGAAACAACACTACTTTAGAAACGCAAATCCCCATATCCCCATAACTGTAGGGAGGGGTCAAACATCCAACAATATATGCTATTCCTCTTTCGCAAACAGTGTCTGGTCTCAGAAATATCCTTCGCAATTTCCTTCCAACAAACGGGAACCTCTTTTTGCATTTTGATTGGCTGTTGGCGATCCCTCCACAATATAAGAAAGGGGTAAGTTTTGTCAGACATATGTCCATGCTATGGTATATAAGTTTGATAGCAATGCAATAAAGTGAAGCCCTCTGGGAAATTAATCTTTTTTATATAATAGTGCAATTAGGATGCAATATTGGTAGTAAGTTGTAAAAAATAAATGCAATTCCATGTTTCCTATGGTATGTTAAAACGAGTGAGTTGTTTGTATGTATGTTTGAGTTTTTTAGTTTTTGTATGTTTGAGTTGGAAGTGGGTCGCAGCGCGCGTACCCGCGGGTCAACTTTCAAGTCAGTGGTACTCGCGGTCAGAGTGGGTCAACAGTCACTTAGTTCACATCAATTTTAAGCTGAATTTTGGTCTAATTCAGTGTTGGGCGTGTGAAATATCCGTTAGAAATAGTATTAATTCTGTAAATTATTTCATGAATGATGATGCTAAGTTCAGACTTTAGCTACTTTGCTAGTTTTCAAGATGGAGTCTCTTTATGAGAAGTTGGGATTAGTCAGTGTCTTGGTGGTTGTCCATTAATATAGTTGGTTGGGTTGGGTTTTCACCCGTAGTATTGGCAGCTGAGACAGTTATTGTGATTTTGTACGGTTTGGTCAAGTTTGGCGAATATCTTTTGGAAGTAATTTTTTATATTTTGTGAAAATGATGTTTTGATAATTTGATGTAAATTTGAAATTAAAAGTATCGTGTTTATTTCGGCTAATTCTGATTAGGTTTTACTAGTTAGGCACGAGGAGGAGCGGTAGGCATACACTACCGATTGTGAACCTGCTTAATTATTAGTCAAGTCTCTTTATTAGTCATGAAGCATCAATACAGACAGTAACTTTCTTTTTACAAAATTGGCGACCGTGAGATGCGGTAAATGCCTATTCTTTCGCCTCCTCATACTCGTGCCAGATCAAAATTATTAGCAGATAAAGTTTCTCTTTTTGAGCATTTGCCTGCTTTTCAGGCCCCTGAAGTTGACGATAATTTTATTATGTCTCAGTCTGCCGGCCCCAGCAATTTGGGGGTTGGGGGGGATCTCCCCCAACCAACTACCAGCGTGGGGGGCGGGGGGACGCCGCGTCCATCGTTGACTGGGGTGGGTCGGGGCTTGCCTCGTCCCTCCCCAGTGGCCCCAACTCCCATTTCCACTGCTGTAAATGTACAAAATTCTCAAAGTTCGGGGGTGGGCCGGGGGAAGTCTCCCGGTTCCCACTACTCGGCTCAGTTGGGTCAGCCCTCTCGGGGGGTGGCCCCAAATTCAAATGTTCAGTCTGTAGGTGGGGGGGGGTTATGCTGCTATGTTACATCAAGCTTTTGGGGGGCCAATGGTTGCAGTCACAGAGCAGTCACCCATGCCGGTGGGGGGGGTCACTCCCCCCCAAATTGTCGCTCCCCCCACGAGTGTTGTCCCTCCCCCCCAAATTTCAGAAGACCTCGCAGCGGAGGTTCGGGAATATTGGGCTGGTGTTGATCCTACATCTCTTCGAATTGTTCGTGAAACGACCGTTCAGAACGTTGAGGGGGCAGGTCCCCATTTAGTTTCTCGCTATGGCGTGTCGGTCCCGTCAGAAACTCGGGTCCGTACAGTCGGAACAGTTCCGGCTGAAAATTCTTCAGAAACTTCAGTTCAGGCCATAGGTTCGGGGGGATCTCAAACTGTTTCTCGCTTTGCGTTACCGGCCCCCCTATCGGCTGAGACTCGCGATTCCGATTTTCCGGCGGGGAGGGCTCTTCCCGAGGGGGGAGGGGGCTTTGCCTCTCCCTCAAATAATACTGTTGTGCGAGCTGGTACGGGGGGTGACCAAAATTTGGCAGTCCCTTCAGTCCAGTCCGCGCCCAATGTCACCTCCCAGTCCTCTAACGAGCGATTCATTGACAGCGCCTATCAGAGGGTCTTGAGTCCCGCCCAAAATTTGGAAGATCCCCAAGGAAATTTTCAGGGACTGACTGGCGCCGTGACGGGTACGCACGACACGCACCTGATCCCGTTGGGCTACTCTGGAGCAGTTTATACGCAGTCTGTCCCTCTGAATCAGCCGGTGGTCGGCTCGGTCCCACAGGAAAGTCCATCTGAATATGCTTCTCCCCAGTCCCAAATTCCAGTGCCGACTCCCCTCCCAGTGGCGTCTGGCCCCCAAATTGATCCAAATTTAATCATGGTCCGGTCAGATTCACAGGATTGCATCCCAGTGCCGCCGTGCTCACATGATGCGGTGGGCATTCCAGGATCTTATCCTCCTCCGTCGCCTGATGAAATCTATCCTGTTGTTCCGGATCCGGCCACCCTGAATCCGCCTGTGGTATCCCCTGAATTTTATACTCACGCTCCTGGGCAGGGGGGCACCTCCTACCTGACTCTGCGGCCGAATACGTATGGCTACCATTTGTATCAGGGGGCGTGTATGGCTGGCCCTCAGCCCGGGCTGGAACGCCACATGCCGCAAGTCCGACGTATTCCTGACCCGTCGGCTCAAAAAGTAGATCAGTATGCCCTGAAACTTCCCAAGACTTTTCAATATGACGTTTTGGAGAGACAAGTCCATGAAAATCCTACTGTTCATGAATTAGAACGTTCGGGCATGTGGGATCCAGCCCGGCAGGACTTACAGGGACCAATTCCGAATCCGTATATGCCTGGGCCTGCGCCCCCTGATCCAAATGCTGACGCCTACTATTTGGCCGCAGAAACGGTGGCTCACACACAGACTTGCGACTATGTGGCTCAACATCAAGTGGTCACCCCTGGTCCGGGGCCCTCGGCCCCTGTGCAGCCCCAAAACTTGGTTTGGATCCCGGTGGCGGGTGCAGGCCAGGGGTTGGGAGGGCCCCCCCAGGGGACTATCCGGCCACTGGTCCAGAACGTGGGTCAGAATGTGAGGTTTGTCCAGAATCCTGCAGTTCAGCCAGTTCAGCCTACGAGGTTTGTCTATCCTCAACCAAGACCTGTCTTACAACCTCGGATTCCTCAGGCTCAGATGATAAATCCTCCACCTCCCCCTCCTGTTCAGTTGGTTCCCAGACATCCGGTTCCGCGGTTGACAGCTGCCCCGGGAGCCAACCCTCCAAATCCCCCTCCTCCTCCGCCTCCGGGCGTGCGACCTCCTCTGCTGAGAGCTGTTGTTCCGGTTCCTGCGCCAAAGGTCGCCCCACAACCTGTTTTGACGACTCAAACGTATGTATCTCATCCGACACCGCCGACAATGCAGGCAACGGATTCGTCAGTGGCTAAGCATGATGCTTCGCTCTACAGAATGTACATTGATATCTTACGTGATATTCCCCGATTTGACCCCGATCGGATGTATTTGGAGGATTGGCTCCCCAATTTCAAATCTGCTGCGACTATACACAAAATTCCATCTGAACAATGGGCACGCCTGCTATTCAATAAGCTAACTGGAAAAGCCCTGATCTATGCTTCTCGTTGTGGCCCTGATGTCGCAGATACATTTGAAGGGTTCGTCAATTTGCTGAAGTCCCAATTTCCTCGACCACAGCTGTCAATCCGGGACAGATACGTATCTTTCGCTAGAAGGGTCCAGCGTCATGGGGAGTCGGTACGTAGATATATTTCGGAGTTGCAGGCCCAAGCTATTTCTATTTGGCCGGATGATGCCTTGGAACGTGAACAACAGTGTGTCCAACAACTTTTTGCCGGCATCACGGATAAAACTTACATCAGTGCCTTGGCTCCGCTCTTCATTGACCACGCCCCCACCATGGACCAAATTCTACGCATAATTGATAAATTGGATTCCCGGGACTCAAGACCTTCTGATGAAGATAGCCTGTGCTACTCAATGCCTTTGTATCAGGTTTCGGCTGATGATATGGTCCAAAATGATTCCAATCCGAACTCTAGGCCTGCAGTGGAAAAACCCAAGGACCTGGCGGGTGGAATCCGTATGGAACTCCGGGAGATGCGCGATTGGGTGGAACAGCAGATCCGGGACCGGTTCAACCAGATGGAGGAAGAACGGAAAAAGCGGTTGGGCCCTGTCTGTAAGTTTTGCAAGAGGAAGGGGCACCCTCCAGAAAAGTGCTGGGACAAATATCCTGAATTAGCCCCCCCAGACTATAGAGTTCGCCCTTCACCTCGGGGGGTCAACTACGTGGGGGATGGGGCGTACGTATACCCCCAGCAGTACCAGCTTGCACCAGGGTATTATCAGCCGCCAGTCCAGGCAGCCTACTATGAGCAGCCTACATACGTATATACTCAGGCTCAGGCTGTTCCACAGGTGGTTCAGCAAGCCCCTCAACAGGCGCTGGTCCCAGTCCAGCAGCCGGTGCAGTATCAGTACCAGGCTCCGGTGGCCCAGCAGGCGCCCCCACAGGCTCCTGCTCCCGCTCGGGCGCAGGCACCTGCGGTGGTGGCTTGCGCGGGGACACCGGCGCAGGTCGCGCAACAGTCGGCTGCTCAGGTTGCGGCGGTTCAGGCGGGTCCTCCGGTTTCGTATGCGGGTTTTTCACAGGGTCCTACCCAGGCTCCAACTGTTGCAACTGTCCAAATTTCAGAACCTATTTCTGTTCAACAAAATTCGGTGCCAGTTCAGGCTCAAGTTTCAGCACAAAGTGTGCCCTCTCAAGAGCAAGTTATGCAAATTATGTCACCTTTTCACGTTGGCATGATTGAGGCTTTTGCAGAACCAGTGGGTCCTCATGTTTTTGGTGTAGATTCCTTGTCAGAATCCTCTTTAGTAGAGGACAGATTTATTCATTTGTTTAATGTGGCTACGCAAAATATGGTAAAATTGTCATCTATCCATGCCACTACGAATTCTTTTATGGATACGTATTTCCAGGAAATTCAGAAACAGTTGCAACAGATGTCCCAAATTTTGTATAGGTTGTACCCGGGGAAGCTAGATTCTAAAATTGCCGAAGCATCTGCTCTCCCTCCCGAAACTTGGTGTTCGGGGGCATCCCCCATCCTTGCGGGTTTTTTCCCTTTTGAACCGGCACAGGTGACTACTCAAACGGTGGGCACGGAGACGGAGGCTCTCCCCGAGGAGGGGAGGCCCCCGGCTCCAAAAGGCTCGGGCAAGCCTTTTCATTCGGTGACTCTGGCTCCCAAAAGTCCTACTGATTGGGACTCAGAAGTGATTTTAGCTGCGGGAGACAACACTCCTGCCATAAAAGTTGAGATGGGCGGCCAGAGTTTCCTGGCAATCATTGACTCGGGGGCCTCAATATCTATTGTTGGTCCACGAGTATTGGAAAGGTTTGCCCGGTCCGGTGTCACGGTCCGGCTGCAGGAGCTTGATCCTATTTCTGCGGTAACTTCAGCAAATGCTCCACTTAAACTGACTTCGAAATTATGTGCTAAAATTATAGTAGGGGGGGACCCAGGCCTAGGTCAGGGGCCACGACATGCTTTTGAATGGTCTTTTTATGTCGCCCCGGATTTTTACAGAGAAATTTTGATTGGCACGGATATGATGAAACATTATAACTGGGATTTGCTTTTTTCTCGAAAATCGCTATATTTTCCAGGTCCAACTGGTGCAGGAGTTTTTCAGCCATTATTGTCACCTGAGGAAATCCGTGCAGAATGGTTTTCGAATCCAAAAGCGCACTCGGCGGCAGTTATGGCCATTGATACTGTCGTGCCCCCGACCTCGGAGGTATGGGCGTCTGCCCTTATCTCCTCCCAAAATTTTGCAAATTTGTATTTTTTCGAGCCTCTTGAATCTTTTGTTCAAGAAAGTCGGGTTTTGCCATATGCTGGGGTAGTGGAGCCTACGGGCAACAAATTTCAAATTTTGGTGGCAAATCCTACCTCGACAGCGGTGCGTCTCCCGAAGGCCACCATTGTCGGCTCAGTCGAACCTGCGGCTGATTACTGGGCTCAGGATACCCAATTCTCGGTTCCGCTGGCGGTGTCTCAGGCCCGTGCAAACTTGTACCCGATGGGTCATGAAATGCTGTTTGCCGTGGATGTACGTATGGGGGTGCCCCCACCTCGGGTAGAGTTACCTTTTGATATGTACGTACGTGAAAACACTCTTGAAAGTGACATCGTTTTTCATTGTGATGAGCCAGAAGATTTAGTTCAAGATTCTGAAATGTTTTCCCAAAAGGATGAAAGTACGGAAAGTGGGGTTTTTTCTGCGGACCCCCTGCCTCCCCTAAAAGAGGGGGTAGGCGGGGAGGATGATGTAGAATTTGAAGAGCAGCCTTTAGAAGTGGTCTCAGGAAAAGCTGCTTTGATCAAAGGTTTTTCGTCTCCCCCAGATCCTGAAGAATGTTTGAGGGAGGAGGTGGGCCTGTCTAAAGAGGGGGTAAAACCCCCTACCCCTGAGACACCCCAGCCTCTAAAATCGTGTCTTTTTGCGGGGGACGACCTGACGTCGCTCCCCCTGAATTTGTCTACGCGTCTACCGTTGGTCCCAGTGGCTTTTGCCGAAGAAGTGGATTTTTGGGTTCAGGACACGCAGGAAGGTCAGTCCTCTCTCCTCCCGGCAGGGGTTCGGTCAGAACCTTTGCCGGAAGCTCTTCTCGGGAGACTGTCCCAAGGAGGATCGGATCAGGATTCCAGTCCGTCGGCGGGTTGTCTCCCGGGAGAGCTGGGCCCCGTTGAGTCGGAAGAGGATTCTGGCTTTCCGGATAGCCCGTTAGGAGCGACGATTGAGGCGTCTGAGCAGCCGGTGGGAATTGCCACTACTGCGCCTAAAGTTCGTTCTTGGGTAAGAAAATCGTTAGTTAGGAAAATTCACCCTGGGGAGGAAGGTTATGAACGCCCGGTTTGGAAAAATTTTTCTGAAAATCGTGTCCCTGAAAATGGTGAAATTGTACGTACGGAGTTGGACGACCAGTTGCTAGAGCCGTTATCAGTGTTGGACATGGGTTCGACTCCCGTTTTGTCGGCTCTTCAGAAACGTGCTCTCTTGAATCAAAAGATCAAATTTAAAGATTGCTGTCTGCTGCGTAGGAATCAGAGGCGGTTGCGTCTCATGATTCTAAATTTTCCTGAAATTTGGGATGCAGCGGGGGGGTTTGGAAAAACGGACATAGATTACCACTATATTGAGATTGAGCCGGGAAAACGCCCTATAAAAGCACGGGCATACAAGGTCAACCCGGCTCAAAAGCAAATTATTGACGAAAAACTAAATGCGTGGTTGGAACAAGGGCTCATACAGCCCTCCCGGAGCCCCTGGGCCTCCCCGATTATTTTAGTGGCAAAAAAGGACGGGGATTGGCGCCTGTGCGTCGATTATCGGAAGTTGAATTCTGTTACGAAAAAAGATTGCTACCCAATTCCCTATATTCACGGTCTTTTTGAGTCTATTTTGGGTCATTGTATTTTTTCGAAATTGGATTTGGCTTCGGGTTTCCATCAAATTCCGATTTATCCACCTGATAGGGAAAAAACTGCTTTTATCACGCATGCGGGGTTGTTTGAATTTAAAGTTATGCCCTTCGGGTTGTGCAATGCCCCTAGCACGTTCCAGCGCATTATTGATCGAATTATGGACGGTTTTATTGTTTATATTGATGATGTCCTAGTGACCAGTGCTACGCAGCTGGACCATTTGACTAGATTGTTGGAAGTTTTTCTCAGATGTTCGAGAGAGCACGTCATTTTGAAACTTTCAAAATGTGAATTTGGAAAATCTTCAATGCCATTTTTGGGTCATGTCTTGTCTAAAACGGGAATTTCCACCGATCCCGAAAAAATCCGGGTCGTCCAACAATTTCCAGTGCCGCAAAATGTCAAGGATGTACAAAGTTTCTTAGGATTGGCCGGGTATTATCGTCGCTTTGTGCCAAATTTTTCCAAAATTGCGAATGCTCTGAACCGCCTTTTGCGGAAAGATGCTGATTTTGTGTGGGACGGGGCATGTCAAACGGCTTTTGAAACTTTAAAGGAAAAATTAGTGACGGCACCTGTTCTTGTCTACCCGGATTTTGCTAAAAAATTTACTTTGGCCACGGATGCCAGCTATCAGGGCATCGCTGCTGTTTTGCAGCAGCAGGATGAGGCTGAAAAGTTCCATCCGGTCGCCTACGCAGCCAGAGCTTTGCAAGCGGCAGAAAAGAATTATCATGTCACAGAATTGGAAGCTCTCGCCATCTATTTTGGAATTTCGTATTTCCAGCATTATCTCATTCTGAATGAATTTGATGTCATTACTGACCACAAGGCTCTAGAATATATGTTGGGGGATCAGGCTATCCCGCGTACGGCCCAGGGGCGAATTGCCCGCTGGCGCCTTTTTCTAGCATCTTTTCGTTTTCGCGTAATTCAGCGTCCGGGGATAACAAATGGGGCCCCTGATGCATTGTCTCGAAATCCGCCATTGTGGGCCGGGTCTTTCGCTGACCATCCTCAAATTCCAGATTTTGTAGGCTCCCTAGTTGTTTTGGCTATTGAAGAACTTGATGAATCTGATGAGTCGGAGGGGGAGGCTCCGGAAGGCGGGACAGAAGGGGAGGGTAACCCTCCTCCACCCTTGCCCAGAAATGCTCCTCAAGAAATTTGGAAAGAAGCTCTGGCTGCGGATGAATTTGCTTCGGCTATGATGAAATTTTTGGTAGACAAGACGGTGCCGCAAGATCAGAAATTGTTTAATTATATACGTAAACATTCGGGCAATTACGAGGTTGAAAATGGGCTTTTGTACAGATTTTTGCTTTCTCATAAGGGTGAAAAGAGGAAAAATTCTCCCCGTTTGGTTTTTGTTCCTCAAGGGTGTCATCATTATGTTTTGAAGGAGTGTCATGACGAACTTTTGGGAGGTTGTCATAACGGGAAAGAAAAAATGTTTGGGGTTGCCGCCAGAAAGTACTACTGGGAAACTTTGGCTACTGATTGCGCTAAGTACGTACAGGCGTGTCCGGTATGTGCGGCTTGTAACCCGGGTCCGATGAAGCCTCAGGCTTATCTCAAAAATTTTGCCCCGGTGGAGGCACCATTTGAGAGGCTGTCCATGGATGTGATGCACGCCCCTACCACCCGGGAGGGCAATTGCAGAGTGTTGGTGATTGTTGACTTTTTCACGAGATGGGGTTGGGCTTTTCCCATGAAAAACGAGCAAACTTCCACGATTGCGAAAATTTATGCCGAAAATATTGTGGCAGTTCATGGGCCACCACGTGAAATTCTGACAGACAGAGGTACCCCGTTTTGTTCGGCTCTTTTGAATGATTTGTGTCAACTTATGGGTACCAAAAAAGTTAGGACGACTGCCTACCATCCCCAATCCAACGGGGCGTGCGAACGGCTAAATGGGACTATCAAACGTATGTTGAGAAAGTCTATGTATGGTTTTCAGAGAGGTTGGGATGAATTGTTGCCCTGGGTTTTGTTTGCGTATCGGGCAGCCCCTCATGCCTCCACTGGGGAATCTCCATACTACCTCCTCTTTGGGCGCGATCCTCGGCTGTTCTCCGATAATTTTCTAACGACGCCTGCTCCGCGTATTCGAGATTTTAATCCTGACTATGTTCAAGATTTGAGAGATCGTTTGAAATATACTAGAGATTTAGTGACGGAGCATGTGAGACAGGTTCTGCAGAAACGGAAAGACGCATATGACAGTAAAGTCCGAGTGATCGAGTACAAAGTGGGGATGTTAGTATGGAAAGATGTATCTCAAGCTAATATCCCGAAAGGTACAAGCCGCAAGTACCTGCCTGTGTTTGAGGGACCCTTCCGGGTCACAAAAATTATCTCTCCTACCAATTGTGAAATCCAATCGACGCTGCGCACTGATCCTCCGGCCGAAAATATTCATGTGAACCGGCTGAAACCGTTCTACAAAGATACATAGTCCCCCCTCCCCCTTCTGTTTGTACCGTATATGTTGTATTTTGTGTCCCTACCTATGGATTTATCTAAATTTTTTTTTTTGTGTAAAATTAGTATTTCTTTGAATATGTAAAATTTACTCGATTTTTGTATCAATTCAGAATAAATTATGTCTATAGTTGCCGAATTTTCGGTTCAAATTTTCCTTGCTATGTTTAAATTCTTATCTTTAATTTCCTAGCGATTCTTAAAATTTCTAATAATGGGTGTATATGACACCTGTTTGGTTTTTCTCTCGCTTCACTTAAGTCTGTAACCCCTATAATATGCATTACTGTATACGTATGTTGTGACTTGGTTTTCTTGTTCTAGCTTCCTGATCTCTTTCTTTATTTTAGCATCTTATCCTATCTTTTCCGTTTTCACACTATATATGTATATAACACTGTATGATCTCACTTTCGCTTTGTGTTTCACTTACTTTTTATGTTTTAGGCGCATTAATTTCTGTGTCTGATTCTCTGCTTTCCGGTCTGGTTTACAGGTGGTGGAAGTCGGTGGTTTTGGAATTGGTTATTGGGTACCATCAAGAGAACGGGTGTCCCCCGTGGTCGGTCAAGGCGATTAGGACTGCTCAAACTGGTCCTGCATTATTCTGAAATTTGTTGTGAAAATTTGTGTTTTTGTACTGTTTGCATACCGTTTGCGTACCTACGAAATTGTTACGTCTTGCGTTTCTGTGTGTTGCCTACGTACGTATAACGGAAGGTCCAAGAAATAGCATGAGCAACTGAAACTCTGTTGCTGACTTCTAAATCTATTTGAATTTTGTCTTTCTGCTAATTTTCTGAGATTTCTTTGGGTTTTTCTGACAGTATGAGTGAACCAAAACGCCGTCGTAAGTCTCCGAACCCGCAGCGGGTGGGACCTATTTTGGGGGGTGTGTCCTGGAATCGGGGTCCCTCCACGTCAGGTTCGACGCCAGCCCAGGAGGCTCAGGCAGCTGAGCCTGCGGCTGCTGCCGCTGCTAGTATTGAGGGTACTCCCTCAGGGGCTTCGGCGTCTAGTTCAGTTCAGATAATTTCTAGTTCTCGTTCGTCGAAAAAGTCCAAAAAACCGGAGACGCAGACCAAAACTACTACGTATCCCCCGTATCCTCTGCAACAGCTTCAGATTCGTCTCGATACGTATCGGGTTTTCACTCCGCTTTTGCAAGATGAGGTCTCTCGGCAGAAATTGCAGCAGTATCAGTCCATGTTGGAAAATTTTTGTCATCCGGATCAGCGTTTTCCGGAGGCTATTGTGATTATTTCTACCATGAGTGATCTGTACGCGTGGGTCCCAGAAATTTTTGAGATGACTGTTTCTGCGGGTTTTTGTGCCCTGTCGTTTCAGAAAACCTATAGGAATTTTATGCATCACGAATCTGACCATTCAGTTTCGGCTATTTGCATTGCGGTCCCAGAGGACTTGACGGCGTTTACGCATGCCATTGATGGCAATTTTCCAACCTTGCCTGCAAATCATCCAAATACTGCGAATATCAAAATTTTTGTGTTTCTGATTCATGCTATCTACTTGGACGTCCCGTCCTGGTCGTTGATTCGCTACGCGTTTCAACCGTTGTTGTTTAATGCACCCTATCCTGTGTTCGCTGTTCAGGGCCTTGAGACCACTCGCAAAGTCCTGGCGGGGGTGGGGGTGGATGCTCGAAACTGCATCGTAGATTTGTCAAAATATGTGAATTTTATGTCTGCAAGATCTGAAAAGAAAATTTTTCAAAATCGGGATGAAATGGACAAAGCGGGCCCACACTTGTGGGGCAATGCGAGTGGTCCCTGTGGACCGCCTGCGTCGGGCCGTCCGGAAAGGGGGTTTCCGTGGTTTGCTGAAAATGTTTTGCGCTATCCCCCCAAATTGTTTCGTTCTTTTGAGTCTACTCCAAAAGGTTTTTCGCCCTTCCCCCAGCGTGACGAAATCAAATGGGCTGCAGACGGCGCGCGCGATACGATTGCTGTGGTCCAGGTCACAAATTTAATCGATCCCCTGCAAATTTCAGATTTTCAGTTTTTGTTGAAAACTCGAGCTTACGCGCAGTACGGGGATCAGAAAAGTTTAGATAAGTTGCGCGAAAATTTTCTGAACCATCAGCTGTTGGAAGATTTGACCTGGGAATCGGCTGAAATTGTGGCGTGGCGAGATCCCCCTACCACTCCTCGGGGCAAAAACGTGCAAATCAAATTTACTTTTGTGGCAGACGCGCAAACTCACCGTCCAGACGCGCTCCCCTCTATCGAAGTTTTGTCAAAACAGATTTTTGTAGAGGCTACGGAACGGGTGGACCCGCCTCTGCGCGTGGCCACCACTGCTGAACCTCGTTTGCCCCCTGCGCCTCGTCAACCGCCTCTGGAGATAGATTATCTTCTGGAAGCGGCCGCGGAGGGCCAGTCGGAGAGTCAATCTGAGTCACAATCTGAGAGTCAGGCGGAAACGCGTGATACGGCGTCGCCAGAGATGTGGTGGGACGATAGTCAGGATCCTCTGGACGTGGTGGGTCCGAAAGCGGCTGCGGGTGCAGTTGACGTGGTTGGGGATATTCCGCAGACTCCCCCAAATTCTCAGTCAGACCAGTCGGAACCAATGGATCACGAGGCGGCCCAGCCGCAGCCGGGTTCTTCTGAACCTGAGCAGGTGGGGTCCGTGAATGCGGTTCCTGCTGAAACGGCTCAGCCTCCTCTTCAGGATCCTGCGGAGCCGACGGTTGCCTTCCAGATGGATGTCAGTACAGCTACTTTTTCGAGTGGTGGGACGGCGCCCCTAGTGATTTCGGAATCGGCCGGTTCGGGGGACGTAGTTCTTGGTGAAAGGTCGGGAGAGGATCCTGGCCTGGACCCGAGGGCTGCCCCCCCGGTCGCGGC
This sequence comes from Trissonchulus latispiculum, assembly GCA_030248195.1. Classification (NCBI taxonomy): domain Eukaryota; kingdom Metazoa; phylum Nematoda; class Enoplea; order Enoplida; family Ironidae; genus Trissonchulus; species Trissonchulus latispiculum. Next base: position 23,800 of record JASAND010030654.1, read on the forward strand.
CGGTTCGGCGGAATCACCGGCGTCGCCCCCAGCGGGCCCCTCGGCCACGTCAACTCCTGTGGTTATGACTTTCGGTCAGCCAGTCGTGAGGAATTTTTTGAGCACGCCCTTGGGCTACTATGATCAGCCGCCTATTCCGCCTCCGACGTCAACTCCTCCACCGAACCCTGAAGATAGGGTGTTGGATCAAGTGGAGTTGTCGCCCTCCCGGCCTCCTGTCGGGGCGTACGGGGCGAAGGAACCGGCTGTGGTTGTCACTACAGCGTCTTTTGCGTCTATGGCTGAAGCCATACGTGTGTCTAACGTGCCAATGGCAGAGCCGGGTCCATCCAGTCGCCGTACACAACAAGAAATTGAGGCCGCGCGTAGGCATTTGGAACAAAGTCTGCCGCCAGATATCTATCTTCAGTCAACTTTTGTGCGAAATTTGGGTCGTCTGGCCTCGGCGCATAGGTTAGATTTTGCTGACAAGATCTGGTCTTTGTTACCACCGATTGAGTCTACTGCGCAAATTGACATGATACGTAAACTGGATCTTGATGCTACTGAGTGCAAAATGGCGCTAGGTAGGGATCCTCCGTGGACCGCGCAGGAGTTTGTCTGGGGTATGACCCGTATGCAGGATGTCGACATGTCCAAAATCTTCGGAGTCATCTTCGCGGAGCAGTGGGGCTCGGCGGCTCGGAAGCCTTCGCCCGACTCGGCTTTGGATGCCTTGTCCGGTGGGGGATCTTCCGGGTTGTCGGGTGCCTTGCCTGCTGCCGTCGAGGATATGGATGTCGAGAATCCTGTCTTTCCTGAACCTCAGCTTCCTCCTCCGCGGCCACCTCTGCGAGGCCCGATTCGCAAGCTTCCGCCCGTCAAAGATTTGCCTATTATAGTTCCGCGGATTCAGATGCCTGATCTGGGGCCGGTGCCGGAGTCTACGGTCATTGTGTGGCCTCCGGAACATTTTCTGCACGAAAACAATCTGCAAATTGTGTTGGAGCATCTGATTCCGGAACCTTTTGCTATGGACCCGCCCAGGGGTTCCCTCCGAGTGGACTGGGACACTCAGTATTTGGGTGATGTTAATGAGGGCCCATTCAAAGTTCTTGATCTGTCTATTCGTGATTACCGTCCCTCGGTGGATATTATCTATCTGGGTGGTCGGTACGATGTAAAGTCCGTTTCGCCTGATCAGGCCTATGTTATACGTCCGTATCAGGGGCAGCAAGTGGTGGATGTGGCTTATTGGCCAGCTGTCTGGTCTGTGGTCCAGCAGTGCCCGAGTGCTGTACCTCTGCGGATGTATACGGAACCTCAGTGGCAAATTGCCTATCTGCCTGATTTTCGTGCAAAAGATGAACCGCGTACTCTGAACCCTTACTTCGTTGCTACTTGGAAGTATTGGGATGATTACATGCGCCGCGTCAAAATTCCTTTCGCGCTAAATTCTCAAAGTCATCGAAAATACTTGGCTTATCTGAAAGAACTGATTCCGGGCGCGCAGGTCGAGATTGTTTTTGAGCGTCAACCGGCGGCTTTGGATGAAAATTGTTTGTTTGCAGGCTTTGATCCCGAATTCTGGGCGTGTACGATCATTTTTCCAGCTTTGAAGCGCAATGGAGTCATAGCTTTCGATTCCGTCGAATTTTTAGGTTACGGGCCGTATTGCCCTGCTGCGTTTGCTGATGCTCTCTCGCGCATTTTTCCACCTATCCGCTGCTATCCGCACATGCGTCGTTTTGCTGCTCCAATTTGCGAAGTTCAGGATGCCTGGAAAAAACGCGCTAAGCAGCTTAATGAAGTCGTTGCGGATCTGGAAGCCAAAGTTTGGGGTCATCGTCTGATGTCTGAAGATCATGTGCGCGATTACCGCCAAGTTGTCTTTTTCAAGGGCAGTCAGATGCCAATGTCCAATATGTTTCCGTTGCAGCCCGACCCTGAGGCCACTGTTCAAGATGAGTACATGACTGTATGGGGTCGTGAATTTGGTGTGAATGAATATCCGTACCAGTTCTACAAGGCCTATGATTGGTTTGGCTTGCACCAGCCTGCGCGCGAAATTGTCCAAACTGGCTCGCCTTTTGCTGCCAAAAAGGCCGCAGAGTATTTTCTGACTCATTGGGTTCCAGCCGATTCAGTTCTGAGCAAAATGTGGCATGATGATGAGTCGGTAGTGCGAGCTGTGTACATGCTAGAGTGTTTGCGGGCGAAAGTTCGATCTTGTCCCCAATTGCGCAAAGCGCTGCGAAATTCTGGAACTGCGTATCTAGCTGACGCTGTGCACGAAGATAAGTATTGGGGCATTGGTATGGATTTTTCTAAGCTTATGCGAAAATCTGCGACTGAAATTCGTAGGATGATCTTGGACCCAAAACGGCCTGGCAAAAATTGGATGGGAAAGCTTTTGATGATTGTCCGAGCAGAGTTGTTCCCAGACTTGCCCTACGAAGTTGACGAAGAGGATAAGTCCGGACGCAGGCGGGAGGCTGCCATTCGGCAGAGCCGGCGTTGATGCGGAGTTGTTGTTGTTGTCAGGGGGGTGTTTTTTTTTCTGTGCCCTTATGGGGGGTTGTCTTGACCGGTTGTTTTTATCCTTTTTCTAATTTTTGTAAATTAACCTAATACTGTGATAGGAGGTTCTGGTTGGTCCTTAGGAGGGTGGTGTTTAGATAAAAGTGTTAGTTGGATGATTTGATTTAGTTATTGTACGTATATAACCATTCTTGGATGAAATTTTACTTGATTCAAATTTTTAGATACGTATGTTTCACATGTGATTTCTATGCCTTATTGGCAGTTGTATTTTTGAAAGTTCATTTTTAAATTGAATACGTATGTTTGTTTTGTTGATTGTTGTAAAGTCGCCTTTAAATTTATAGATTTATGTTTAAGCTTAAGATGGCTAGATTATTCTTAGAAATTGTAAAATTTTCCAAGAGTGTATAAATTTCCTTCATTTCTTGATTGCTAGTAGGGGATGGGTCTGTTTTGTAGGGGGTATTTGTCTACCTCGTCCAGTTGGTGTTCTCCGGAACCTCCTACACTGCTGTTTTAAATGGTTGTCTCACTATTTTTACCGTCTTATCTTTGGTTTTTAACTTTTTATTAAAAAGTCACAACATTTTACCTTTAGGCAATAGTTCTGGGGTTACTTTTATCTTTCTCCCGCCTCTCGTGGGGTGCTGCGGTTACGATCCCAATCCCCAGATTAGGATTCTGAGGAGCAGGAGAATAACATGCAGCACTTTCACAAAGATTCCGTAGTGTGTCAGCCGTCTTTTCCTTGATAGGGAACTGTCAGCGTTTCTTCCTCTGGGATTTGGATTCCTGGGGCGGGAAGCACTGGCCGTTTCCCTCCTTAAATTCATAGGTAGGGCTAATATGTACGAAGCTGGTAGTAGATATGTTTTGTGTATGGTTGTGGTTTTGTTGTGATGCATATATTGTTGTTTACGTAGGTTGTTTTTTACTGTTGATCATTCCTTTGTTATTAGTAAAAGTACATTTTTGCATTTATCTTGTGTATATAAGTATGACTGTATGTATCCCTCCCGTCCCCCCTCAGTGAGCCTAGGTCCCCTGTGTGGATCGGTGTTCCCTGCCTGGCTGTTCCTTTGGACGGATGGCACGCCGGAGGTTTGGGATGGACTGGCGTTGTGTGGGTCCTGTCTTATGGGACATGGTTCTATGGGTACCCGGTTGTCCGGGTCTTTGGTTCTTTGGGTTTCCAGTTATCCGGGTTTACGGTTCTACGGTTACCTGGTTCTATGGTTCGGGTCCCTGGGTGCTATCTGGTTCTTGGAGGGCTCTTGCCTCGTGGGGGGCGGCTCTCCAGGAGCACTGGTGGGACAGTTTGGCTATTTTCTGTGACATTGTACCGGTGATTGCGGGTTTTTGTGTGGTCAGCTCGGTGGTTCGAGCTTGTTGGAACTTTTGCAGTGGTTGTGTGGTTGCTTGGCATCGTGCCTTGCAGGTGGTGTTGTTGGTTTCCGGTGGTGGTGATGTTGGGTGGAGTTGTGTGCGGGTACATCGGTGGTTGGCTACGGGCATGTTTTGCCCATAATTGACTGTTTAAATGCCTGAAGACTCCTGTCCTCGGTCTAGGCTTGCTGTTGATTGTCCTTTGTTCCCCATATATATATGTTATGTTTGCTGATTTTTTCAATGTGGTGGGGGGAGAGTGTTTGTATTTAGGGATATGCGTGGGTTGGGGGGAGCCTTGGGGCGAAATTTAATTAAATTTCGTGAAACGTTGTTGTTTTTTTTACTTTCCTCGAATATCGGAGGTTTCGGATTGGTTTTCTAGAGGGCGCCCGCTACCTTGGCTGGGCCATTGTACTGTTTGAATTTCTTTTTCTTTTTCTTTGTTGTTCTACTACCAGCTATAATTATGTTGTATTTTACTCATTCTTGTTCTTTTTCGGGTTCTAACTGTCTGGTTTGTGTTTCGCTTTTCTGTCCTAAAACGAACACGATACTTTGTTCTTCAAAATTCTTTCTTGTGAAATTCTTGCCATCTTGTTGACTGCCATGATGTTGCCACCATGTCTGATTCGGTGCTGCTTTATATTTTGTGCTTTATTACCATTGTGCTTTATTCATAGAATCTACCTTTATTTGGCATTGTTCGTAGTCTATATTCTCCGGTTAGTCTGTATAGTGGGGTGAATCAGTAGGTTACTTCTGTCTGAGGTTTAGGAAATTTTCGTTTTTCTCAGTATACTTTGGCCTGTGTACATATCTGTCTGTCGTCGTCTACCGGGTATGTTTGTTGTTTGTATGTGTGTGTTGTCTGATGTTTGTCATCAGTTGTGTTGTCTGTCTTTGTGTTTTTTCTTTATCGGGGCAAGCACCGGTAGTGGGCCCGTGTGTGTGTTGTGGTGCTTTGTTCCCATTGTCAGCCTCTGGAGAGGTTCTCCAGTGTAGTTTTACGGTGTTTTTCCAAATTCTCACACGCGTTTTAGCAAACTAGTACCTACGATTTCTTTCTAATCTACATTTTATCCTACTAATACGCGTACCGCGGCGTGGGCGCGCGGGCCAAAGAGGGGGTAATTTGTGAAATATTCGTTAGAAACAGTATTAATTTCGTAAATTATTTCATGAACGATGATGCTAAATTCAAACTTTAGCTACTTTGATAGTTTTCAAGATGGAGTCGCTTTATGTTAGTTTGGGGTCAGTTGGTGTGAGTCGTGTTGTGTTATCATACGGTGGCTGGGTTTGGGTTCTTGTCCTTACTATCGGCAGCTGAGCATTGAATATTGTTTGATACGGTTTTGTCAAGTTGGTTTGAATATCTGTTTGGCTAATTTTTATATGTTTTTGTTGAGAATGATGTTCAATAATTTGATGTAAATTTGAAATTAAAAGTATCGTGTTTATTTCGGCTAATTTTAATTAGGTTTTACTAGTTAGGCACGAGGAGGAGCGGTAGGCATACACTACCGATTGTGAACCTGCTATTATTTAGTCAAGTCTCATTTATTAGTCATGAAGCACCAGTACAGATAACAACTTTCTTTTTACACAAGGAAACATTTTACTGGCGACATAAAACAAGCAAAGATATTTTCTAGCCTTTCAGACAGACCAGTTAAATTACAGACTGACAGTCTTTAAACACCGATTTCTCCTTTGACTTGACCATTGAGAATTTTGTGTGTTCATAACACGTAAACATGGCAAATTTTAGATTTTTAAATTTGCTTAATTAATATTTAATTAAACTTAATTATTTCGTTTTGGGCAATGTTTTCCAGTAGTGTAGGATTTCACTCCAAAATTCACCGAAATGTTCAAAGTTCCAAAATATAGCTGAGAAGCAGCGGGGGACTACAATAATACAGTCGCTAGACCAAAATTCTTTCATTAGAAGTCAATAAAAATTTGAAAAACGCACGACTGCGACTGCAACTATATGAATGCTTTTGAAAACAACAATCGCGCTCATATGGCAGTTTCTTTGGAAAAAACGGCGAATAATCAATGAAAATAGCAATTATTTAATGCTATGAATGATGCTTGCATAACCTAAATTTAGTTGCGAGTCGCCGCGGGCCGAATTTTACTGATGCGGGATGGCTCTGTGCGGGCCAGAAATCTGAGCGCGGGCTGCAGGGCGGGTGCGGGCCGCAAATTTCGGCCCGCGTCCAACACTGGTCTAATTCTGCCAGAAAATTTACAGATTGCAGTAATTTTCAGTTTGTCCCTAACTAATAATTTGTGTGTATTTTTAACATTATATATGTATTTATTTATACACTAGGCATAGCTTTTATGATGAAATTTTTTCGGATTTGAATCTTGAGATCTTTCGACATGGGCATATTTTAATTATAGCCCCGAGGAATGTAATTCTTCTGCATTGATAGACAAACCATTTGTGCGAAATATTGACAGCTTGCTCCAAATACTGCTTACAGTAAATAATTATATCATGTCAAGCTTAGAATTTTAACATATATAGTTCGACGTGTTATGATCTTTCCTTATTTTATCTGTATCTATTTATTGAGTTATATCTGTAAAGCTATGTAACACAAACCGCTAAAATGGCAGTTATAGCTATCTTGTCCAATCGTGTTGATGACATCATTTTCTTGGGGGGCCTGGAACCACCTCCGTGGGAAATCCGATGGACACAGACCCCATCAAATGGAGATCCCCACAGGTGCCCTCCAGACATGTGCAGGAGGGGAAGTTCTGGGGGGAGGGGGTGAAGGGCGGCCGAAGGCCGCCGAAAAATCGGATTTTTCCGGTTTTTACCGGAAAAATCCGGATTCTGGGGGGGTGAGGGACCCCTCTGGGGGTGAGCTCAGGTCTGGGGGGGGGTGAACCCCCCAAACCCCCCAAGCACACGTATGGTGCCCTCTGGCATCCGTCTGGTCAACGGCGCTAATGGGTTCCAAACTCCCGGGAACACGACTGTGTTGGGTTGACTGAAGCATCTGGAGTCCTCAAATTATGCTATCGAGTGGTTGGGTCCAATCCCCCACATCATTTCCATCCCGGATTCTCCGATGTGTTGACCTGACTATGCCAAGACGTGTGCTGCAGAGATGAAACCGGGTCACTATTTACTGACCCGGTGACCCGGTGACCCGGTCGACCCCTGACCCGGTGACCCGGTGACCCGGTATTTTTGAAAATTCAGGTTTAAGCTTGCAAAGAATTAAAAATACTTTATTGGGGTGCGGTGAGTGTTTTTTATCATTTTGGACATTTTTGACTACTAAAATATCAAGTTGGGCAAACGTTTTGCTTTCCTTAAAGTAGTAGTATTGTAAAGTGAATACTATAAGTAAGCCGGAAAAAATCAAAAAGGTTTGCACGATTTTGCACTCAATAATGTGAAGTAAACTACATAGCTTTTTGAATGAAACAAATTGAAACAAAATACTTTGCCAAAGTCATAACATCATCTAATTCTAATCATAGGGCTTCAGATTAGCACTTTTCTGTTTTATCATTTATATTTTAGTAAAATATTTCATTTAGTTGTATGATTGAAGTTTCACTCAGCGGAAATTCTTTGAAAATATTTTTTCGTATGTCTGGGATTCAGAGAATATGAAATAAAAGCAATCACAATTGGTTCCTGAAGATACGTAGTAAGCCATAACATTTGCAAAAAATGCAAAGTGAATCTATAAACCTTGTTTTGTTGAGATTTTCCTTCTTACTGAGATTTGAAACCCACAGTCTGACCCTCTCCCACCAAAAGTTAGCAGCAGCAAGCAATAAGTCACTTACAGTAGATGGAGCATGGAGAATTTTAGATTTTAAAATAAAGATTTCAGACTCTCAGGCCCCATGTAACAGTTTTCATATTTTAGTTAAGATTCAAAACATGCATTGTAGTTTCAAACCTAGATCTAAGCTTGACAGGACATTGCAAATATTATGAGGACACTACTACAGCGACAAGCATTTAAAAAACTACAAGATTAAGTTAAGAATATTTCTATTGCTTGTTTTTGAGTAATTGTTGAAGTTTTCAGATGGCAAAAATTGGTAAAACTTTGAAAAATATCCTATAACAGCAAAAAAAAATTCCTCCAATCAAAAATACGGGGTCAAGACCGGGTCAGAGCTCCTGACCCGGTGACCCGGTGACCCGGTCCATATAGTGACCCGAACTGATCCGGTGACCCGGTGACCCGGTGACCCGGTTTCATCTCTGGTGTGCTGGGCCAGTAGATGCCGAAGTACCCTCTTGTAGCTTTTCTAAGCTGATGGAGCCCGGAAATGAACAACAACAACAACAACAACATCAATTTCTTGCACTGAAGCAGGACCTGCAATACTGCAATTTCGTCACTTTCTGTTAACACAAACTTGGAAGTGGATCGCAATTCCGTGTTTTCGACCCACTCAGGGTTTGGTCAGGGCAAGTTTTAGATATAAAAACCACATTTTCCCGAAATTTCCTGTTTTCCGAAAAGTGCTCGCCTCCCACTTGCTGTGCTGTTTCGATCAAATAATCATAAACTACAAACTAAGATCAACTTTATTGATTAAAAGAAAATAGTTAACATGGTCTTTCTATTTATTGGCTCCTAGGACTGTTCCCAAATCGTGTAGCGGACTTCGGGCTCAGGTCCGACCGGCTGATTAATTTGGACCAAAAAATTTATCGCAACAGTCTTGATGCTGCGAAAAATTACTAAATTATGATTTCAGAAAATTAAAACGAAACCAATCATTTGAAATTGCAAATAGAACAAGCTGAACATTTGAATTTCAGCCCGCTGGATCAGACCTAGTCTCATTCAGATTCTGGCGCACACTTCCGGGTCCGGCTTATACGTTGGCGAAAAGGTCCGGGCCCGGCCCTAAAATAGAAACCGATCATTTATTCAGGAAAAGTCTAATGAAGAAATGCTAGATATTGAAACATCATCCTAAATTTGTTATTGATAAACACAGTTTAACACGGTTTAGTTGTTCATTTACTGAAAGGAAGTGAATGCTAAATATTCTTGCGCTGGGATGTCTTCCTTTGTTGTAAGGGAAAAATTTTCTACAATACAGAATATTTCCTTAACCCAATAGCCATCCCCTAAACTAACACTTTCCCAACTTTGTTGCGAAATAATATAGAGAAGAAATATTGACGCCGTTTTTTAGAGCTAAAATGTTGACCGGCCCCACGGTCAGAACTGTTCTTTATCCGTTATTCGCAATTACAAAGACAGCTCTGAAAACTTCTTTGGTGGATATGTCGTAGCGTCGGAACGCAATCAAATTTCTCAGAAGTCGTCAGGGGATGTCACAATCAGAAGTTCACATAATTTACTTCTTCTGATGCGTAGAAACGTAATGTGAAAGATTGAAATCAGGATGGAAAGATGTGAAGAAAAGTGTCCAGGGCGGGGATCGAGCTTTGGATTAGAAGTACATAGACTCTACCACTTGCGCCACTTCCCCGGACAGCGAGCCTGGACTATTAAATTGATTTCAACCTTTCTGGGTTGCTGATATTTAACAGTAACACCACATTTAAACCACAAACAACCCGTCAAAGATTCGTGGTTGGAAGGAAGAAAGGTAAACTTGCTAAAGATTACAAACCTGGGCGAACCGAATTGGGCCCATCAAACGTCTGCATCAGTGATCACCTATGCTGCAGCTTAAAGGTTTGCAACTGGACAAAAGAGTAGCCTCTTTCACTGCCTATTAACAAGGATTACTTCTGCACTATCCAAAAACGGATTCTCTCAATATTCACTCCCAAGACTGTAGCTTCTCCAAGACACTAGGCTAACTTAACTCCTAAAAGTTAGTCTCAAATATATCTCCCAAGACTAAACTGCGTCAGAGAACCCGGCTCTTGGTAAGAGGACTTGGACCGAACCCGAAACCTCCTCCTTCCCAAACTCATCTCAAATGTTGGAGAATCGTAATCTCTGAATCGCTTACTTCACTACTATGCCCACTACTACCCTAACTCATCTAATGTCTACCACACAACTTCTGAATTCATTACATTTGGTGCTATCACTCAAGTTCCCTACAGCATATCACTTCCATACTTGGTTTACTCATAGCAGACATACACCTAATACAAAAACAAACACACAAAAGCAATCATTGAATACGTTAAATAAAAACAAGTTATGCCTAAACTCAATACAACAACAGTTTCCAGGCTGTAATAATCCAACCATGCTAATATCACGTATAAACAGTAAATTTGTATATTTTTCAAATCCTCACAAAAAATCAAAATATACATACAACATTACCTAATTCTATTTCTGAATTAATTTAGCATAATTTAAAATTTCTTCTTTTCTTCGATGACTTCTTCAGAAGCAGATCCAAGGAAGATTCACACAAAATGTGCCATAAAATCAGGCAAGACGAATCATGATAGGAATTCTGAACCAGATCATCAATCGAATCCAATCCAAAGCCGAGAATGAAATCAAATCGAAATCAAAGTCATACTGGCACCAGGGGTTGGGATCCGCCCTCAAATCACAAGAATCGGCAGTAATCAGTATACAATCCTGACGGTTCGTTCAACGTTAGGGCGATCAAAGCCTGAAATAAAAACACAGAAAGTGAAAAACCTGAAACCTTAAAACAACAAACGTTTTATGTGAATTTAGGCATAAAGTTTAGCTACCCATTTTCCAACTATATCCATCAAATTGAATCTTGAATTCGCAAATATGACTGTTACAACCTACAGGCTGGTGTACACTAGAATTGAAGGGCCTTGAAGCAGGTTTCGGGCACGGGCTTAGCAGTACAACTTTCTACTTAGCAGCAGCTGTACAGGTTGCTACAACAGCAGTAACGACTGTAAAGGCCCGGATCGTGAAGGGGCTAACTGGCACTTTGTTGCGCAGATTTTAAACTTTTTCCGAAATTATCATCACTAGAATGTCAAATTTAAGTTTCCAGAAGCTGTCTTTGGTTCAGCATTCCTGAGCTGAGGACAGAATTCCGAAAAAGAGCCCAGCTCAAACTTTTGCAAAAGAAGTTTCTTTGAGTTTACTTTCGGATCAAAATTGCGAAAGGTAGCCTTGTTCTTTTAAGCCCTGACTCAAACAAACATCCTGGAGCCTGTTATCCATGCCCAAACCTGGGTTAAGGGGGGGGGGGTCGCGAATTCTCAACCATCTCCGATTTTTCTCATTTTCACATATTTTGTAGTCCCCATGGGTCCCCAAAACAAGACAGTTGCGTTTGTTGCAAAACTTTCCCTATCATTCATAATTGTCCTTCAAAGGTGACCTCGACATGTGTTAAACATAGGAAAACGAACAAGTTAGGAAAATTTCGCGGTGACCAAAAGTTTGAGCGCTGTGCAAGAGCAAATGAGCTATAGCTTGGCAACATGGTAATCTGGACTAGGTAGCGTGTTAATATCTATATGAGGTGTTTTTGCGTTAGCTCTACGATTTTCTAAAAATTTTCAAAGCTTAATACGAAGTCGGTTTTTGCTAAATTCTGACTTACAATGTTTCGAAGAAATGTTTCGTTATGCCCTGAACTAACCATTCACTGCACAAATTCCGCGTATAGATATTAACACAGTGTAGAGTATAGGATAAATGTGTGAGCTAAGCCTAAGTATACGGTAGATATACGGTAGATAAGTCCCAATCTAAATTGAAATGTTTCATGAACAATCAATGTAAAATTATTGTTAGCTAATTTCATAGCTCAATTATGACTCATAATAAAGTTTGGTTTTGAAATTGTTGTGAATTATTTGATATGCGAATAAATAATCTTTTAGGCTAGGATTTTTATCTCACTTTGAGCGAGCTAGTAACCAGCCCTAAACAGTCGACAACCACAAGTTTACTTCATTATTTCTTGGACATCGCACACCTTTGACAACAACCTGCAAAAGACGGTCAGTCATTCGTGAATCTAGCACCAGGGTTTTATTCCCTACAACAGTACACAAATAGAGCTTCAATTTGCATATGCAAAATCTCTGCTGCTGCTTGGGAGTAGATTACACTTTTGGTCACCGCATTGGCGTTTTGCCTTAAAATACGCCATTTTCTAAAATTTTTGAATATAATGGTCTATAAGTCGGGTGAAACCAGAGATAACCCAACCAAATTTGCTGCAATTTGCAGTTTGCACAAATGAAAGGAAGATGTGTGATGAAATAAATTTCACTGCAATTGCTGGTGTTTAACTGTGGACGCATGCCTGTCGGAGGCCTGCGCTGTCGGAGGCCTGTAGTCAAATGGCAAATTTTCAAATTTTTCAAATATATCCAAATTTTATATCAAATTGAAGCTCTCGATGTCCTGAACATTTAATCTTCTTGCAACAAGTCTCTACAAAGCAGTATGAGAAAGTTAGAGCGCTAAAGTTTGAAGTAAATACATAACAGTCGGAAGGAGCTTGACCAAATCGTTCAAACGCCGTTTCTCGCTCGGTGCTTGGTATATCATTGTCATTTGCACAGCAATAAGTAGCCCCAGATAGAGGCTTCAATTTGATCTATTGGCCATGCCCTAGTCTTTTGTCATCCTATGTGCACACGGCTTCGAAGCCCTCTGCGACGCATAGTGGCGTAAATACTAAATTGCAGGGATTTGAACTGCAATATCTCTTACCTGGATTGATCCTGGACTCTAAAAATTTGTCTTGTTTTTGGACACATATGGGGGTATATTATAAGCAAAATTGAGCGAAATCGGTGACTATAAAATTGGCACCCGGCGACCCCCCCCCCTTAAGGTACTGGTTTCCTTTCGGGTATTTTTGACTCCTACGGCTTTAATCCTTTACGTAAAGGGCTAAAACTTATGAAATAACCTAATTCCGTGCTCTTTAACATTTTAGGACCAGTCCCGTATTCTCAGGCCAAAAGATAGGAAAGTTTCAGTTTTTGGCCTTAAGCTCCCAGTAGGTAGACACGACACGAGATTGGTTGGTATGGCTTGAAAGAGGGCTCGAAAATGAACATTTTTGTTCTTACAACCTTTGAGCTATCTCCAGTGGTTAAGTTAGTATAAGCAAAAAACTGTTTTTAGGGTCAAAAAATGGCCATTTTCGAGGAAATCAGTTTTTTCAAAATTACTGCCACATGTTAAGGACAAAATTGGCTTAGTTATACTCAATCAATACATCGTCCAAATGCACATTTTATGAATGCCTATTAGCCGGACTTTATTGCTTTCAGCTAGAGATTTGGCCGAAAAACCATTTTGGCAAAACTGCGATTATTTTGTTTCGAACACCGATTTCTCAAAAACTACACGACGGATTCCGGAGATTTTCGGCAGAATCGAAATTCGCACTTCTGCGGAGGAACGTTTTTCTTGGTTTGGGCTAAAACATATTGAGTAGCAAGAAAACTCAATGCGAAGTTGCGAAATTTCGTGTTACTGTGCATTTGGCCGATTTTCTTGAACGTTAAGACCTGCTGAGCCAAATCCAAAAAACGTCCCTCGGCCCATATGTCCTTCATATTGTAAAGATGTAAAGTCTTGGTGTACAGCCTTGGTTTCTTCTAGGTGTGTGGGTCGCTTGAACAGTCTGCATAGTGAACAGAGCGTCCGTCAACAGTTCTCAAGTAATTATTAAAACGCGTAGCCTTCTCAATAGGCTTCAGATTTGGCATTTGGTCCTCATTTGGCCTGCATTTTACTCTTCAAATTTACAATATTACACTTTCTCAGACTAGCACATAGTTTAAACTATCAAACCATTAGTGGACTATTCCTATTCTATTTCGGAAAACTGCATGAGGGGGCAGAACACTTAGTAGAGGGAACGGCAGTCTATAGAGGGGGAAGAAATCAAACAGATTTAGGGTTTGTTGCGACCTTCGTCGTGGAATAACTCGCCCAATACTGTAGTTGTAATAACCGTTAAAAAGAAGCACTCCGATTCGGCACTAAAATTGTATGCTGTGTATCGTAACCCCCTGTTCGTATCGTAACTTTTGAAATGGTCATCTTTGCAGAACTGCTATGCTCCAGTTGTGTTCGGAACTCAGACATCCCCAATTTACTGACAGTGTACTGTTTACTTTATAGGAAGACACGTAGCGGGTTAAAACTTGAATAAGTGCTCTCTGCGTGGGGGGTCCCCGTACCTTGTTTGCAGCCAGAGGGGTGAAATGCTTGTGCTGCCGAGCACCTTGGCTCACCCCTCATGCAAACTCTGTGGGCTGGCGGTGTAAACCGCCTATGAGCACTAATTCGGGTTTTAACCCATTTGATTCAGGGTTGTTTGATCGGTATATGGTTTGGCTGTCCTGGTGTGCTTCTTCTTCTTATTATTATTATTAGTGGAATAAAGGACATTCGGAATTAGTGATCATCATGCATTCTCGGTCAACCGCAGTATGCACCTGTGGCCTGCAAGCAGCACTACAATATCGTGGCACAAAAAGAACTTTTGGCCGATTCTTCAGTTTTGAGAAATTGATGTTCAATTACTTTTGGTCCATATTCATCCTGTTAGATGTCAGCTTGTCAGAACATTTCTGCTATGTTTTTGTTAATTTTGCCAGTTCTGCAAGCTCATGTGAATTTACAGATAATTAGCTTTAATACGATGTATAAAGCTCTTTGCAACTCCCAAAATTGCGAAAGTTATAACGTTTCAAAGAAAGCACCCCAAAAGCACTGCACAAAGGATACCACCACCTTAAGTCGTTAACCCGGATTAAGGGGGGGGGGGCTACGAATTTCACTAAAAGTTCGATGTTGGAAAAGCTAGCTAGTCTTTTGCCACATAATAGTATTAGGTTTAGTGTAAAATAGTTTACAGTTTGAAAGAATTCCATAAAGCGTAGCGTCCTGTGGAGCCATCAGAAGTTGGTGTTATCGGTCCTAAGCTCGACATTACACGTACACAAACTTGGCCTCGCCCTGTTCGCTATGTGCAAGGCACGGTACCAAAATTTTCCAGAAATAGTCCTGACATATAGCGCTTTGATATCGTGTAAAATAATTTTTAGACCAATGTATACTCTTCTGTGAGATACAATCAAAGTGCGAAAAATTGGGTGTTGTAGGTCTATAGGGGTGGAGGTTAACTAACTTATAATGAGCTGTGGTTTACCAAATGAGCCAAACTTTGCTGCAATTAATACTCCAAATATCTGTCTTTAACTTTGGTATAAATGACGTGATTTCGTTAATCTCTGTGTTCGCAGTGCTGGATTATATTATCGATATTGTCGCTGTTATTTGGTGCCATTTCGAAGATGTGAGCCAATTACTCCAAAGTACTGTGGCAGAATCGGCTGAAACTTTGCACATTACAGGCCAGTGAGTGTACCAATATGTGCCGAAAGCTATGTCACTAAACCTCACTCCAATGTTTAGAAATGCTGGATTGATTTCTCAAAGTATGGATGGCGATCGCTCCAAAAAGCTCTAAGACCGTTGTAAGCGCATACAGAACGAAGGAAGCGTCATATCGAAAAACGGATTTCATATTCGGATTCAGCAGGTCAAATAACCCCTATAAGCACCTTTTCGGCGAAATCGGAGACAAAAAATTTTTTCGACCCCATTTTTACTGCGCTTAGCTAGCTTTTCAGGCCTAAAAATAGGGTCATTTCTTAACAAAAAGTTTGCTAGCACACTAACCAGAAAACCAAAACCCTTGAAACTCACAGACAATTTGCCCCTATTGGAGCCTAATATCTGGTAAAAAGCTGGGGTAGGCTAGGGCTGTCAATTTTATTAGATCGAAAGCGGCGCACGGTCACATTGCAACTTTTTGCCAAATTTCAAACTTTGAGCTGTTATAGCTGAAGAAGGAAGCGACGCTCGAAAGCCGGAATACTTTTAATATTTAGCACTAGTAACAGTTAACATTTATGGCTGAAAGTTTCAGAATTGGTCAAACCGTTAATCCACCAGAGCTGATAAAAGCTTTTTGAAAAATCCCATTTTTCGAACTAAAATTTGTACTTTGGCGTCCTGCCAAAAACGGTGTATATGAGATATATTGTAGCCCACCCTAAACTTTTTTAATTTGATATGTTGGCTAACGTTGGGGGGAAAAGTAGGTCTCTCCGACGATGTCGTGCCAACCCGTTCGTAGCCCCCCCCCCCTTAAGTCCATCCATACGCTGCCCAAGTAAAGGGGGGGGCTACTAAAGGTTTGCCCCGACTTTGTCCGATCGTACTTTTTGTCGAGGATATAGAGCATGGGTGTGGTCAAAAAATATCGGGTACTGAGATCTTAGCTGCCTTCCAGCCATGTGCAGCCGTCGCGTTTATGTGACCGACCCCCCATATTTCGCAACTACCAACATAATTAAATAAAAATTTCTACTGACTGCTAGGCCCAAGCTCCAATGCTGCCATTCGCCAATATGATCTGCCACATATGTCCCTATCTGCTGAAGAATACTAAATGTTTGTATCTTATCTGCATCTAAGGGAATTACTCTTCAAAGTTGAAGTTTCGGCAAAAATTTAAAAATTTTTGGCTAACGAAAGGAAAATTTTATTACTGGTGCGAGCTACAAGGCTGTAATTTGGCATAAAAGGACGCCCTATAGAAGTACTCAGTTGTGCCAAATGGCAAGAAATTCTGCCGCCTGAAAAATTTTTTATGTCAACTTTAATCTGCAAAAATGTCCAAAAACGCTGTTTTTGGCAATGGTACCCCAGAAATCGAAAAAATCAAATTTCTTGAAATTGACATTTTTTGAGATATTTGTACTCAGCAAGGTAGAAAACACCCCCACAACAGATTTCAGCTCGATTAGTGAAGGTTTGCGACTTCTATGGCTGCAGAAAGCCTCTACACAGGATCCGACAGACTGAAAATGGCGATTTCTGCAAGTTTTGAAGATTAAAGTTGACATAAAAATTTTTTCACGCGGCAGAATTTTTTGCCATTTGGCACAAATGAGTACTCCTATAGGGCCTCCTTTTATGCCAAATTACAGCCTTGTAGCTCGCACCAGTAATAAAATTTTCCTTTCGTTAGCCAAACATTTTTAAATTTTTGCCGAAACTTCAACTTTGAAGAGTAATTCCCTTAGATGCAGATACAGACATCTAGTATTTTTCAGCAGGTAGGGACATACGTGCCAGATCATATTGGCGAAAGGCAGCTTTGAAGCTTGGGCCTAGCAGTCAGTAGAAATTTTTATTTAATTATGTTGGTAGTTGCAAAATATGGGGGGTCGGGCACATAAACGCGGCGGCTGCACATGGCCGGAAGGCAGCAAAGATCTCAGTACCCGATATTTTTTGACCACACCCATGCTCTATATATTCGCCAAAAAGTAGGCCAATCGGGCAAAGTCGGGGCAAGTCGATTTTAGTAGCCCCCCCCTTAACCCGGGTTTCCGACTTAATCCGTGTCTGAACGAATACCATAATTCTATAACACAGTAGAAGAAGAGGATGCCAGCCAGCGACTATCTTCATTAACCAGCGTAACAGTGCTCCGACCACCACAGTATGAAAACGTTCTCACGTTTGGAAGAGGATTGCACCTCCTCGTATGGAGGGATGGACGGTAATTATAAGAGATCGGTCTTAGGAGAAGGGTTGCCAAAACAGGCCAGAAAGCCACCGCCCCCACCAAACCAGGACTTCGTTTCGAGACCTGCCCCCAACACACAGGAATCATTTTGGCAATAAGCTGTAGCTACCGTAATCTATGCTCCTGGGGTGCTCTGCAAGGGTACTGAGTTGGGAACCGGAGGGGGTTCTGCAGTCGGATTGGATGTTCTCTAAACACCCCCCTTTTCCAAATGAGAAGGGTGGGGATAATCGACCTCCCTCCCCGCCTAACAGAGAAACATTCTCGTATTCTGGTCGGAGCTCCGTTAAGGTGATGATTTCTTTTGGTGACATCAACTTTGAACCATTATTAGTCATTTATTCTTTGGAGTTAAGAAGCAATTTTTATACAAAATGGAGCCTAATATTTTCTCTACTGAATATAGTGAACCTAACTTTAGTTATTGGAAATTATTTTACTGCATCAAATTAAATTTTCGTGAGGCGTCGGCCACACGGTTCGATTCCATTACCAGATAGCTGGGAACCCTTTTTAAATATTATGAAACCGCTCTTTGCTATAAAGAAATTAGTTAAAATTTATGCACAATCTGGGTTTTGCCTACTTTTCCCAACTTTGGCAAGCGATCACTGTAGCTAGAAAGCAGCAATCGGGGCAACTAAAAAGTGTCCCTGAGTATTTTTGTGTAAAACACGTCTAGTAAGTGGCAACCCTCTAGCTTGCATAGTAAATGTTCCACAATCGCTGGAAAGAACCGGTCACGTTTTTGCAAAAACTACATTTTTTATGATATCAGCGTACGGAATAGCATTTAAGAGATTACAAAGCCACGAATAATCGTCCTCAACGAGACCTTCAAAATGTCACCCTTAGTTTAATTTTACGGCTTGCGTTGCTCAAGACATTGCGGATTATTTGATTTCTGCAACAATATGTTTTTCAACGCCAAAATAAGAAAATCAGCTATGTCTCACTACAGAGAAACTAGAAAGATAATGCTCAAAGCTCAAAAAGTAAAAATGTATAGCTCATAAGTTCTTTTGAATGAATATAATCGTAGCTATGCAGCTACTGTCGAAATATCAAAAATCGGCTAAAACCTCTCTGAACAAAGACGTCGAAGTTTTAAAGCGGTATTGCGCGGAGGATGTTAGAGTGCTAACAAACTTTTTTAGAAAGTTTCGTCAAATTTCATCTTGATTTGAACCGTCAACCAATAATATGTGTCCAAAACGAATCACCACCTTACCTTAAGCAAAGAAAACAAGATAAGACGTCAGATGGACTTCTTCTTATACTTACACCAAAACCATGCACCCCTAATTCTATGATATGTGACATCCGTTAAAACAGAAGAAATATATACTTCTGATTCTGCTTATAAATAAGTTGTGACACTGGAAGGTACGTGACTGTTTTCAAATCCCGTAACCGATTGCCCGAAGGAATGTCAAAATTCTTACTAAAACTCTAAAACATGGTCGTAGCAGTAAAAACTTTCTGGAACAAACTGAAGCAGAAGTTACTCACCACATGGACAGGAACAACTGGTGCGATCCGACCACACCAATTAGGTCAACCGAACTGCAGTCTGCTTTTGTGATCCAGGCATTCTACCATAGATGTTCCCAAATGTTGCTCATAAAAATACAAAAATACAGGACTAAAGCTTAAATAATAGAACTTAAACGACTACAATCACCATCATATCCAATAATAAACCATAAGAACGTTTTCATACTCCAGGGATGCGATGTGACGGTCAGCCCAAGGGTCGGATCTGAAGTTTGAATATTTTAAACATTTTCTGAAATATCTTCAAAAATTTTGATTAAATTCAGTTTTCCTGACGTCGCAAAGGTTCCAAACGTTGCTGTTAATATTATCATAATCATGCGAGAATCATGCGGGAATCATGCGAGAATCATGCAGAGCAAAGCATTGACAATTAATGGTTAATTAGTTTAGTTCAGTAGCTACGGGTACAATACAATAATAGGTAGCTGAGTAACGGTCTGTATTATACGTAGACATACGTAGCTACTGATAGGTAGGATGCTCATTCACTCCAAAAAATAACACTACAAAAGTACAAAAGCAAAAATTAGCATTTCCTATACTCCCGTCCCGATACTTGGTGCTTTGCAAAGCTGAGTTTAATGTCAGGGACTGTATACTAATCGCTGCAGTAACCAATTCTTATTGAATATTGCACCGACTAGTATAGTAGCAGTTTGGAAATATCAGATTTGGTATTGGCTAGAAATACCACTCTTTTGTAAATTACGTAAGATTATAACTCTGCATCCCTCCCTACAGCGCTGTAATCTTTCGTTATTGCATTTATTGTGATTCTGACCCTAAATAGCGGTTTTGCAACAGCAACAACAACAACATAACAACAACGAAATAACACTAATAACACTTAGTCCAGACACCAACACCGATCACTTAAACAACAATTGAAAAATAACACGTTCATATTGCTTCCATTCAAAAACGTTCATATTGCTTCCAATCTTTTTGGTCCAGGATCCATCTAAATCTCATTAGGATCTTCCATTTCTTTGGTTTCTCAGAAAAGGATTCAAGCATCCATTTCACCAGTATGATCGATCTTTGCGAATTATGAATAACTTCCGTTGGCACAAAGCTGAAAGGCAGAAAATCAAAAATACTGGGACCATTTTAGGTGCCCACAAAAACCAAACCTAAGACAGGGTTCATTTCAGTACAGAAAGTAACTGAAAATAAACCGAACCCATTTAGAACATGACTTAGCATCGCTTTTATACAATGCTTAGTAATAAGACTGAGGTATAGTACCTTAAAACACGTATCTAAACTCAAACCTTAGCTAATATGTAGCTGCCAAATCTGCAAAAAGCAATGGCTTGTAATGTGACCGATAATAATGGTCAGCGAAACTAAAAAAGCACAAAACTTGATGGCTAATTGTTTCAAACCTTACAAAAATAGCAAAAATAATTTAAACTTTCGTAAGATGCTATCAGTTATATATATATATATATATGTATAAATAACTAAATAGCTATATCTGACAAGTGACAAGCAGAGGAGAAAAATATTTTATCACAGGTTCAGCGAAATTCCGGTACATTGCAATTTCTTATCCAATTCTGCCGAAATCGGAAAAACCTGGTTTGTGGGGTTCGGGAAAACTCTGTAGGGTTCGGGAAAACTCCTCCAAACTTGCCAGGTATTAGAAATTGACTCTGCACTACATCCACTAACTCAAGCTGTTATAATATCAAGAGCACATAATAGAAATTCTATAATGTGCTTTTGAAAATATAGTTACTCATTAGGTAAATAATGCTCCATATCCAGCTAAGTTCAGCCTACAAAGCTAGGTTAAAGCAAACAAACTCAGTACGCATGCAGGTTAGTACAATAGTACAAACCCAATAATTTAACAGCGTTAAAACAGAGTCATGCATTCAAAAAAGCAAAAAGCGTTAAAACAGTCAAGTTTTCAGAAATAATAAAAATAGATTAGTTTAAAATATAAAAAATGATGAGTGTTAACGGTTGCATGATGGCAATTCCCGAGGAGTTTGCCCTCAAAAACTAATTATATTAGCACATCGCATCTCTTCAAGAATTAAACAATTTAAATTTAATTTAAATTTCAATATTAGTTTAAAAATTATTTAAAACTTAACCGGGATAGGAAGATATATAGGCAAGGTCGACTTCCAAACTTTTCCAACAGCACTCCTAGAACTGTGACAGCGAATTCTTTCGATCAGTTGGCATGGATCCTAAAGAAGTGAAAATAAAGAAAAATGAGCTACTCTGACAAATTCCCTTGGAGACATCAACTAGGAACCGTTGTAGTGGAGTGGTACACTTTCATGAAACTGAATTTATTGAGGAGACAGAGAATCCTGAATCGGGAAATCAATTAGGTTGACTGAGGGAACAATTCGAATACATTATAGCTATTAAGGTGCGGAGTTAGAAGAGTTATAAAACCGTTTTCAGGCAAGCAAATATAGTAAAATTCGGTGTTTTCCAATGCTGCAGGGATAAAAGTGACAGGAGTAGTATAGTAGGGCCATTTCATGCCTTACTCGCGGGAGTAAATGACCTATTGACCTTTCCCTACAAGTTTGACCCATCCTGGGAGTGTGTATATATCCTCACTTCACAGTTTTCCTTTACCTTCAATTTCCACACAATTGACCTCTTACCTACCTACGATCCTAACTACTTATGTAATCCTATAATATACCTGAATCCTAACCATTTGCTTTGGATTTTAAGCATTTATTTCCGTCCCTCTGCGTTCTTTCCCCGGGGCTTGGGACCCGGCGTCGGCCCATTACCGGACTCCTACCTACCTACTTCCTACGTACCTACCTACCTATATATCTAAGCTAATATATACACTAACCTAAGCCCGGTCCTAGTCTAATGTTTTTGTAGTTTTTCTATTATATTCTTTTTTAGTTTTCTAAGCGATTATGTACAGCATATTTATGTACAACTATTTACAGTAGCCCTTAAGAGGACTGTTGGGATAAACAAACAATCATTTATCCAATGGGACCGTACTTACCCAATCTGCTAGCACTTTCCTTTTTGGATAAAGGTAGGGTAGGGAATCTTTAGTTTAAAAATATTGTATTATTTTATTCTCTATATTTCTAAGTCCACGATTCTCCCCTGACTTTGTATTTCCCGTTTCCAAAACTTCTTTAAAATCTTCGGGAGTGTAGTTGTTTAGGGCCTTGCTGACTCCTTTATGAGAGACTTTATTCGTCTTTCCCCATGCCAGGTAAGTTTTACTGCAAAGTGCTATAATCCCATCTCCGGTCCATTCTTCCTTGAATAACCCAGGGATACGTTTTTGGGAAGGGTCTAAGACGAAGAAATCTTTAAGGGTCTTTTGCCATTGGTTTTCATTTCTAATAGGGACACAATCACTTAAATTTTTGGAAGAGCAGGCGAAGTAGAGGGAGTCGGTATCCATTTGGCAGAGTTGGAAAGTCTCGGGCCACAAATTTGGTTTCAGGCAATCATAGTAGAATTGGAGCATCCTAAGTTTGGCGTATTGGTAGACGAAGAACCCCACTAACTCAGGAAGTCGGTAAACAATTTTTGCCTTAGCAGACTGTACTTCATAAATTCCATTTCCTAGATCATCTAATCTCCTGAATCTCCACCCATTAACTCCCCTACTAGCTGCTGACCTTTGACAATATTTTACATCCTGATGTTTTTCTAAGTTTGTGATGGTTCGGCCATAGTAAGAATTTCCCAAAAGTTTAAACATTTCCCCTTTGAGTGCTAGATCCGGGTCAGAATCGGCTGCAGATCGATGGTAAGTAACTTCATCTCCCAACTCTTTGAAACAGGTCTTAGGTTTGAACTCAATTGCTTGGTAAATCTTAGTAATTATCAGTCCATGTTTTAGATACCATTTAATTAGGGGAGTGGCTAGGACAATTTTCTTTCCAAAGTAACTTCCAATTAGACCTCTTCTAGGTTGTGCCATTAACTCATTTAATTCGCAAAAAGTTTTCATGTGATCCCCAATGTCTTCCTTAGTAATTTCTACATTTTTGAAAATAGGGGTCATCTCCGCAAATGTTCTTTCTTATCCTCAGAAACTTCTATA
This sequence comes from Trissonchulus latispiculum, assembly GCA_030248195.1. Taxonomy (NCBI): domain Eukaryota; kingdom Metazoa; phylum Nematoda; class Enoplea; order Enoplida; family Ironidae; genus Trissonchulus; species Trissonchulus latispiculum. Next base: position 46,931 of record JASAND010030654.1, read on the forward strand.
TCCACCTCAACTAGTCCGAAGAGTCTATTGGCTTGAATTTGGGTAACTAGCTGTGCAAAAGTTAGGACTGATCTTTTCTTTGGGAGATTGAAGTGTTCCTCCATAAACTCTTGCATGTCCGGGGACTCTTTTAAATCTTTATCAAATTCACACTCCCATTTTTCAATCAAATCGAAACCCCCATCCTTAATTGCCTGAGTAACCCTTTCCGTTCTTTCCCTTCTTTTAGTTCTATCCTCAGGGTCCTGATTCCTATCCAACTCACAACCGTGTCCGTGGAAATAGCACCCATGAAATTGTAAAACTAGATTCTTTTCCCAAACCCACCCATCTACTTTTGATTTTCCTATTCTTTTTTGTCCCCCATTGTAAGCATGCTCAACTCTTACTCCCATTGCCTTAGCCATGTACTCCAGCCACATTGCTTCTTTTCTGCCCCGTTGTAACCATCTCTTGAATTTCCCATCTTCAGTGGTTCCTTCGGGGAAAAAAAGGGGGGTTTTTGGTTGTGACAGAGAGAGGGGGGCGTGGGGTCGAACAAAAAAATTGGACCATTTGCACCCGTTTGTAATTTCAGTTACCCCGGCTTCGTGATATCTATGGAATACCAAACTAGGTCCTCCAACTATATTATCCTTAATTAATTTGTGCCAGTGCTTTGTGAACTTATTAACAAGGGGAACGATCGTATGTTTCGGAATTTTATTCATCATATGTTTGTAAGCCAGGCCAGGTAGAGAAATTGCCCCACTTTTAAACATGTCAATCTCCATAGTTTTCCAAAATTCAACCATCTTTTCGGTAGCTTGAATGAAGGGCCCTACATCCAAATTATTGTACCAGATTAGAAGATCCCTTACAGTTTTAAATTTGTATTTTCTCCATGCAGCTACAACTGCCGTGAAATCCTCATCTGAAATTTCCTGTTGTTTAAGAGTAGAATAGTATAGGTCGCGGTGGGGGAATCCTTGGTCTAAAAACTCAAGGGAAGTGAAGGCTTCATAGGGGAAGGCACCTTTTTGATCCTTAATTTTAAATCCCTTTAGCCACTTTTTGTATGATGTACCAGCGGCAAGGTAATTTGTGATGTCGAGGAAGTACAATTTGGGGGTAGAGTATAGTTGTTATAGTTGTTATTCTTTTTGACTACATGCTTAGTTTCTTGACCATTTAGGAGTAAATTTTTGATTAGACAAGACTTTATAAGGTTCATATCAAATTTTCCAGAGTTGAATCCTAGAGTTGGAACTTCCTTTAACCATTCTTGGAATTCACCTAGAAGTTTCTCATGTTCAGCTAATCCGGAAAGGGTGGGCTCATAGATTTCCCTAAGAAGTTCGTAGGCCTTATCGGCTATCTCTTCCATATAGTCCTTCATTCGGACCACCAAATCATAGGGATCCCCAGTAGTAATTAGACATTTTGGGTCTTCATAACCTGGGACATTCGAGGCGATAGAAACTGATGCTGGGATTAGTTCTTTTTCGTAAATCAACTTTGGCCCGCTTTTCTTATCAGTTGGTTTGAACATACATTCGAAATCGTAGGAAATTCTAAAGGGGTAGTACCATTCAGGCACCGGAATTCCTAGCTCACTGATTTTTTGTAAGATTGTTTTAGTAGGTCCAACTCCTCCCCCAGGAAATAGATGCTTGATTCCTTTCTCGCAACTTTTAGAATGTTTCATAAATTTGCCATGATGGTGGAATAACTTATCGCAATTTGAGCACTTCCAAGTATGGGTGAACTTGTTTACATTTTTAATGAAAGAGAAGTGGTTTTCGTAAATATTAATGGCCATTTTCCTTGAATGTTTACCCAAAGGCCTCCGAATAAGTTTGGCTGCAACATCTGTAACCTCTTGATCCCGTTCGTGGTTTCTAATTAAAAGTTCATTTAGGTCTTCAGTATCTTCCCCAGCTTCCTCAACTGTAGGTCCTAACTTATAAACTGTAATAGCAATATCAAATTTTTCCTCTAACTCATCCAAATCCTCTAAAGTAACCCCATTGAACTCCTGCCCAGGTTGAACCCATTGTTTGATTAGCTCATTAGTTTTTTCCTCCAACGCATGAAGCTTAGAACCCAATGCCAATGATAAACACCTGAATATACACTTTTTCGTAGTTACCAGTGTATTGATACCTCAGTAACTAATCAAAATTCAGAGACTTACCGCGATGGGCCGGTTATCATTGGTGGGTAGCGTTGGAAAACTGTGGGCAATCAAGCAATGGGCAACCTGGGCAGGAGTTCAATGGGATTACTTTAGAGGATTTGGATGAATTAGAAAAATTTGATATTGCTATTACATATGAGTGGTGGAGACCTACAGCTGAGGAAGCTGGGGAAGATAAACTGAAGACCTAAATGAACTTTTAATTACAGAAACCACGAACGGGATCAAGAGGTTACAGATGTTGCAGCCAAACTTATTCGGAGGCCTTTGGGTAAACATTCAAGGAAAATGGCCATTAATATTTACGAAAACCACTTCTCCTTCATTAAAAATGTAAACAAGTTCACCCATACTTGGAAGTGCTCAAATTGCGATAAGTTATTCCACCATCATGGCAAATTTATGAAACATTCTAAAAGTTGCGAGAAAGGAATCAAGCATCTATTTCCTGGGGGAGGAGTTGGACCTACTAAAACAATCTTACAAAAAATCAGTCAGCTAGGAATTCCGGTGCCTGAATGGTACTACCCCTTTAGAATTTCCTACGATTTCGAATGTATGTTCAAACCAACTGATAAGAAAAGCGGGCCAAAGTTGATTTACGAAAAAGAACTAATCCCAGCATCAGTTTCTATTGCATCCAATGTCCCGGGTTATGAAACTCCAAAGTGCCTAATAACTACTGGGGACCCCTATGATTTGGTGGTCCGAATGAAGGACTATATGGAAGAGATAGCCGATAAGGCCTACGAACTTCTTAGGGAGATCTATGAGCCCACCCTTTCCGGATTAGCTGAACATGAGAAACTTCTAGGTGAATTCGAAGAATGGTTAAAGGAAGTTCCAACTCTAGGATTCAACTCTGGAAAATTTGATATGAACCTTATAAAGTCTTGTCTAATCAAAAATTTACTCCTAAATGGTCAAGAAACTAAGCATGTAGTCAAAAAGAATAACAACTACTATAACAACTTTCTACCCCCAAATTGTACTTCCTCGACATCACAAATTACCTTGCCGCTGGTACATCATACAAAAAGTGGCTAAAGGGATTTAAAATTAAGGATCAAAAAGCGTGCCTTCCCTATGAAGCCTTCACTTCCCTTGAGTTTTTAGACCAAGATTCCCCCACCGCGACCTATACTATTCTACTCTTAAACAACAGGAAATTTCAGATGAGGATTTCACGGCAGTTGTAGCTGCATGGAGAAAATACAAATTTAAAACTGTAAGGGATCTTCTAATCTGGTACAATAATTTGGATGTAGGGCCCTTCCTTCAAGCTACCGAAAAGATGGTTGAATTTTGGAAAACTATGGAGATTGACATGTTTAAAAGTGGGGCAATTTCTCTACCTGGCCTGGCTTACAAACATATGATGAATAAAATTCAGAAACATATGATCGTTCCCCTTGTTAATAAGTTCACAAAGCACTGGCACAAATTAATTAAGGATAATATAGTTGGAGGACCTAGTTTGGTATTCCATAGATATCACGAAGCTACAACTGAATTACAAACGGGTTCAAAGTTGCTCTAAATTTTCGCGTTCGACGCCAACGCCCCCCATCTCTGGAAAAAACGCAAGAAATGCCCACTGGTCAGTACGTCGAATGGAAGCCCAAACTGAAGATGGGAAATTCAAGAGATGGTTACAACGGGGCAGAAAAGAAGCAATGTGGCTGGAGTACATGGCTAAGGCAATGGGAGTAAGAGTTGAGCATGCTTACAATGGGGGACAAAAAAGAATAGGAAAATCAAAAGTAGATGGGTGGGTTTGGGAAAAGAATCTAGTTTTACAATTTCATGGGTGCTATTTCCACGGACACGGTTGTCAGTTGGATAGGAATCAGGACCCTGAGGATAGAACTAAAAGAAGGGAAAGAACGGAAAGGGTTACTCAGGCAATTAAGGATGGGGGTTTCGATTTGATTGAAAAATGGGAGTGTGAATTTGATAAAGATTTAAAAGAGTCCCCGGACATGCAAGAGTTTATGGAGGAACACTTCAATCTCCCAAAGAAAAGATCAGTCCTAACTTTTGCACAGCTAGTTACCCAAATTCAAGCCAATAGACTCTTCGGACTATTTGAGGTGGATATAGAAGTTCCTGAGGATAAGAAAGAACATTTTGCGGAGATGACCCTATTTTCAAAAATGTAGAAATTACCAAGGAAGGACATTGGGGATCACATGAAAACTTTTGCGAATTAAATGAGTTAATGGCACAACCTAAGGAAGGCCTAATTGGAAGTTACTTTGGAAAGAAAATTGTCCTAGCCACTCCCCTAATTAAAATGGTATCTAAAACATGGACTGATAATTACTAAGATTTA
>JASAND010030655.1:0-20549 GCA_030248195.1 Trissonchulus latispiculum
TTGCTGTCTAAGGTTTCGGATGGTTTGGTCTAGGTTTCGTCCAAAGCAAAAGGTGCTCCATTTGCCAGTGTGGAGCCAAATTTTTTTGAACTTACGGTCAAAAAGTGAAATCCCATATTTCCAAACCATTGCCGAGCATTTCCGGCAATATCTCTACAGTTTTTCTATGTTTCGGTGAGCCGGATTTTATTCCTACCGTCTTTAAAGTTCCAAAACATTGTCGTTAAATTACCGTAATTTACCAAAATTTCCGACCATTGTCGCTCTGGCAAATATTAAAGCATCAGCTGTTTTATAGCACGCAAAAATGCTTAATTTTTAGAGAAATGATCCTGATAGAATTATACTTTGAAAATCTACAAGGTCGACAAATGCGGGAAGATAGTACAGTTTTTACAATGTTTTTTTTGCTCACATATCTCGACAAATGCTCAAACTTCGTTGTCTGCGTGTACGATCATCCAATTTGAATTTTTGTGCACTGCCAACACTTTTGTATTGGTCTGGTTTGAAGTTGAAAATGCTGGCAAGTTACTGAAATGTGGGCAGTCGTTATAGTCTTAATCATTTCCAATATCATGTCAGTTTTCACCTGCAATTTTATATGCATATGGTACAATGCCTTGACATCAGCTATTATTGCTATTTCTCTGTGGCTCATCAGTTATCTTCTGAAAGTTGTTGCCAATGGCAGAAACTGCTAAGTGCTCAAATGTTTATATGCAAACTGAAACATCATGACAGACAAGCAATTTCAGTCTTGCCACACCTTGCTTTGTCACATTTATCTTAAAATAATAGCTTTTTTTCAAACCAACAAAAGGGTCAAATGGTTCCAGACCTACGGATGCTTTGGTGTCGGATAAATGTGTAGATAATTCTCAGGTTCAACTGAATAAAAATAAGTGCTTTCACCGAAGCTCAAGTTCATGACATCAAATAATTGAATATTTGCAAGTCTTCATTGTGCAATCTTGCTGACTGAGAAAGAGTATTTGGAGTTATAGTTGACGAATATACAAATGTACATACTGAGCTTATCCATGTTGCCATTAAGAAGTTGGGCATTTCAACTTTTGGGTTGCTGCTCTTCAAGAAAAGTTGTCTGTCATGAACTTTTTGGGTATGACTAAAGAACATGTCCATGGTTGTAAGAGTGTTCTGTTTAAAAATCTGGGCATTCCCATACCAGAGGCTACCGTCATTCGCTGTATACCTTCCCCTTCCGGCCATTATAGTCTCATCATTCTTACGATTTTACCCTAAATTTTCAAAATAAGCATTTCGGCCGGATTTTTAACAAGTCTCCACTATTAAAGACCACTTAATTAAAACATATTTAGATGCAGTTTTTACACAAAACAAATTCAAAATACCCCCCTCAATGTATGAAGTGTCATGTGCTCGTTCATGTTTTTTGCTTAAAAATAGCTATGATATTTGCTCACACGCCGGAAGTATCAATATCTGGCGATCAAGAATGGAAGGGTTCAAACTGCGTGAAATACAAAAGCAAACAAAAGTTTAGCGCTAGTGTTTTCATAGTAGTGACATCTAAAATATGTCAAGATCCATCTACCTGAAATTCTGGGTAAATAAAGGCTCCAGTTGGGTGGCAGCCTAAAGTGGGTAGAAGCATTGGTGGAAATATTAGGTAATTTGGACTCAATGTAAATCAAGTCCAAATGTACTAAAAATCACGATACTGTAGTTAAGGCAAAGACGTCACACTGGGTTTGAAAACAGTAGTCAGACAGTGCAAAAATTTTTGAGTCAAAATATAAAAATGTGATTTAAAAATTTGCTCCTCCTACTTTGCTGGGGATGCAAAAAAAGAGATTGTTCGTTGACCCGCTAGGGAAATTAAATTTGACGTTGATGTAGCAGCGTGTATTGCTCCACTAGCCAAAATTTGCAGCTCGAAATTGCGCCAATTTACATAATTGTCGTAGTGAGATGTTCCAGGCAAGTGTCTAGAGGCCAATTTACGAATTCTGGGCGGGAACAAAATTCAAAACCAAACGAATTAATCACCAGTCGAAGAATCAACTATATATATATGTCAAGCGCGATATCAGGGATTTCGCGAAATCCCTGAAAGGGATTGTCTCCCAACATTTTCAGGGGATTGTGAAAACTCATATTAAAATTCCGTTGAGTGATTCAAGGATTTCACAGGAACGTCTCCCGCCACTTTCAGGGAAATTGTGAAACGATTGATTTAAAGCTCGTTTTTTTGGGTGCACTGCAACTTGGAGCAAGTGTGAACTTTTTGCAATTGCAAATGTAAATGTTGCAATTTATAAATTTCCGTTTTGGTAGATGGGCGCATTTTGCTTTCAAGTTTGTATTTCCGTCACAATTCTGGTTTTTTGAAACTACAAGTACACATTTTTCTTGCTGCTGTGTTCGTTATTAGGTTGGTCAGTACAATTTGAACAAAAACTTTCGAAAACACACAAGTCCAAAGTCCAATTTCGAACATAATTTCTTGCCGATAAATTTTCCTAAAATGCGCTTTCTAGTTTTTCAAAACGATAAATTCAGCATTTAAAATTTTTAAAACGATAAAAAGTGAGGCGGAAGGGTCGCAAACAGCAGTTAAAAATATGTAGGCAAAAATTAGTGACAAAAGAAAGGAAAACAGGAAGAATAACTTCATCCAAACAATGTCAACACGTAGATAGAAAAATTTCCCCGTTTTTCCTTTTCCAAACAATTTCAGAAGAGGGGGGTTGTCTTCCCCCCTCAATTAAAAATTGGTGGCCAAAAATTGCACAATTTTTGGTAAAAATTTTCAAAAAATGTCCAAATTTTTGGCTTAAGGTGTTCATTATTGCTAGAAATACATGCTCTTAATTGTATTATACACTCATTATTGACTTATTTTGGACTTGGAAACATGTTGGCAATCACGTTTTCGAGTTTAAACACCATGTCTAATGTCAAAATCCCTTCATAGTTGAATGTTCATTGGCATTAGAAACTGCTGGAAATGCGATTTTTAGCTAAAAAGTTTCAAAAATTTAGGTAGGGGTTTGAAAATTTTTAGGGGGGAGGGATCTGAAAAAATCGATTTCGGTGGAGGGGTAGGAAAAATTTTTAGGGGGGGTTGGCGACCCCTCCATTTGGAGGGAGGGGTCCCCCCCCCACCCCCCAAACACACCTATGTCCAAGACCCCCCTCCCCAATCCTCCCCCCAAAAATTTTTTCAATATTTATGCCAAAAATCGCATTTCCAGCAGTTTCTAATGCCAATGAACATTCAACTATGAAGGGATTTTGACATTAGACATGGTGTTTAAACTCGAAAACGTGATTGCCAACATGTTTCCAAGTCCAAAATAAAGTCAATAATGAGTGTATAATACAATTAAGAGCATGTATTTCTAGCAATAATGAACACCTTAAGCCAAAAATTTGGACATTTTTTGAAAATTTTTGCAAAATTTACCTTAAAAATACCCAATTTTTGGCCGTGTTACCCCCCTCCCCCCCCCCCTCCCAATTTGGGGGGGGGGGTACGAGACAACCCCCCCTCAAAAAGTTCTGGGGAAGGTGTTTGAGAAAATGGCTGGGGGAGGGCTACCCCCCCCGCCACCTTACATCTACGATGTTGACCATGGTTTGGTTGGGATGGGATATCCACATGCAGTGTTTTTTCGTCCGAACTTTTTGCGGTCCGTGGCGCAGTGCCCCAAAATTTTTTGCGTAATTTGGAAAAAATTGCTCCACGTCTGTTTTGGCGCAAAAAACCGATTTTTGCGTTATTTTATACTTTTTTATCGTTTTAAAATTTTTTAAATGCTTAATTTATCGTTTTGAAACGCCAGAAAAGAACTTTAGAAAATTTTGCGTATAAAATTCTTAGCGCGAAGGTGTGTGAATATATGAAAAATTTATCAGCAGGAATATGTTCGAAATTGGACTTTGGACCTGTGAGTGTTTTCGAAAGTTACCTGTTCAAATTTAATTTTGATAGTAATAATAACGAACAACAGCAAGAAAATGTGTACCTATTAGTTTCAAAATTAGATTGACGAAGTAAGCGAATAAAACAAACTTAATAAAATAGCATATCTGCAACAATTTAAAGCAAATTTATAAATTTACTTAACATTTACATTTGCAAATTTACAACAAAAGTTCTACTAACTAAGTTAGTGCAAAAATTCAACTAAATCAATCATTTCACAATTTCCCTGAAAGTGACAAGGGGTTCTGTGAAATCCCTTAATCGCTCAGGGAATCTGCGAAATAAACAGGTTTTCACATGAGTTTCACAGTCCCCCTGAAAATGTTAAGGATTCTGAGAAATCCCTGAAATTTTCAGGGATTTCGTGATATCCCTGATTTCACAATATCACGCTGACATATATATATAGTTGATTCTGAAACCGACCATTTTGGTGTGCTTCGTTTGTTTTAGTTTTTGTTAAAAACGCCCGCCCGAGGAGTAAGTTTCGTAGAGGTGAACATATTATCTACAATTTTCATTTTTTAACCAACGTACGGGTCCGCACTTGATGTGTTGTGTAAAATGCTTTGATGCGCAAAACAATTTTGCAAAACACTTTTTAATTAGTGGAAAGCAATACCACGCTTTAGCATCAACGTCAACAACGAACAACCATAAAGTTTTGGAGTCAACTCAGACAATCAAATGTACACACGACACAAGGCGGGGGTCTCGGCTGCCCCCAGCAAAAATTAGGAGAATTTAAAAATTTTTGACTCCAAATCACATTTTTAAGCATATTTTGGCTCAAAAATTTTTGCGCACTGTCGCGCAACTGCCCAAATTTTTTTGTGGCGCAAAAAACCCCAGTCCATATGACGTCAATAACGCTACTTTTTTGCCTTAACTGCAATTATTCATTAATTTTTAGTACGTATTTGAACTGATTTACGTGGGGTCCAAAATTGACCTACCCCTCGCCAAATCTCTCCCCCTCCACCAATCGCGTCGCCCTCCCCAAGACTTTTTTGGCTGCCCGCCCAAATTTTTGCCACGCAATACCAATTTTTGGCTTATTTTTGCAAAAATCGGAAATTTCTTCCCTCAGGAACAGATCCCTAAAAGCACTGGATTAACTGTATTTATATATTTTAGATATCGCTGCTATGAAGCCTGTATAAACTTGTTGCAACGCTGTTCCCTCCTTATTTAATGGCACACTTGACGAACCCTTCCAGTTCTCACCACGGTCATAGTTCTTCTGGAGCATCCCATGGTGGTCTCGGTACGTGTAACAAATATCATAGCTGGCTTACTTTTAAGCAAAAAACTTATGGGCGGAGGCTTTATGGCCTTCCTCCGATGGTGAGGGGGCATATTTTTGGAAAATTTTGGTTTTTTGTGTAAAAACTGCTAAAAAATCGCTTCAAATGACTAATTATAAGTGGTCTTTATTCTGAAATAGTGAAAATTTTGTTAAAAATCCGGCGAATCCCGAAACGTTTTTGAAAATTTAGGGTAAAATCGTAAAATTTCGCAATTATTTTGAATGGGATTATGGGATGTGGGACTATGTGGGGGCATTTTATGGGAGGAGGGGGAGGTCGCCGAATGCAGGGGACCACTATGTGTTCATAAAATGTGGTATGTATATAATTGTGAATTCTTGATTTTAGGCACCAGTTCTGGCCAAGTGAAGCGGAAAGAGATTTATCGCTACGAAGCGCCATGGACACTGTATTCCATGAACTGGAGTCATCGCCCCGATAAAAAGTTTCGCCTGGCTCTGGGCAGCTTTATTGAAGAGTACAGCAATAAGGTTAGCTCTTTAACTTCTTAATAGGCTAACGGTCGCACACTGCACAGATTAGAAATAAGCGGATGTATTTGTATATAATTCGTCAACTATGGCTCAAATGTCTTTTCTCGAAAGTCGAAATTAAGATTGCACGAAAGATGAAGACTTTACGTTATATTGGACAAAATGTGTGGCTGATTAAAGTCATGAACTGAGCTTCATGAGAGTTTTGGTTTGGGAAATAAATTCTTACTTGTGTTTTATTTTTAGGTTCAAATAGTTCAGTTAGATGAAGACGCAGGCGAATTTCAAACCCATGCCACGTTTGATCATCCATATCCGACTACCAAAATAATGTGGATACCAGATTCGGTAAATACATTTTGTTGGTTTGAAAAAATATATATACTTTGTCCGTCAATCGCATTTCGAAACAAAAGGTCGTTAGCCTGCTAAGTTTATGAAGGGCACCAATAAACTAGCGTACTGTCGTGTGAGGGTCTATGTTTCGGTTTGCATTATAAATTATTTAATTATTTAACGCCTTGGTTTCTTTAGAAGGGCACCCAGCAAGACTTATTGGCAACAAGCGGTGATTATCTCAGGATATGGAAGATAACTGATAATGAGGCCCGACTGGAAATACTTCTTAATAATGTAAGCTGATGTCAGAACTCACATTGTATATATTGTATATAAGAATACAGGTTAAAGTGATGATGGTGATGGTTAAAGTTTATATAACTGCTTGACTGCTTTACATTTTCAGATATGTGCTTGCCGAAGATGAAATTTTCGAAGCTATAGATAGTGCTCACAAAAGTGTTGGCCACAAAGGAATTCATAACACAAAGCTCAAATTGGATGATCGATATGCAAATGTTACACGCGAACAAGTTCAAATTTATTTGAGCATTTGTCAGATATGTGAGCAAAAAAGAAGCCGTAAAGTAGCCAAGGGATTTGTCGTAAAGCCTATACTATCTTCCGCCTTTGGCAGCGAGCACAAGTCGACCTTGTAGATTTTCAAAGTATGAAAGATGGCGAATTCAAGTACATTTTCCACTATCAGGATCATTTCTCTAAATTAAGCATTTTGCGTGCTATGAAAACTAAAACAGCTGACGAAACTGCAAACAATTTACTGAAAGTATTTTTACTAATCGGTGCCCCTGCCATTTTACAGAGCGACAATGGTCGCGAATTTTGCAATCAAGTAGTGAATAGCTTGGCTCAAATGTACCCCGAACTTAAGTTGGTAAAAGGAAGACCTCGGCATCCAGCCTCACAGGGAAGCATAGAAAGAGCTAACAGAGATGTAGAAGATATGCTCACAGCATGGATGCAAGAAAACAACTGTCCTCGATGGACCATAGGACTTCACTTTGTGCAGTTCAAAAAGAACAGCACTTTCCACACTGGCATACAAATGACGCCTTATGAAGCTGCTTTTGGACAGAAACCTAGATGTGGCTTAGATACCTTTCTACCATCCGAAATATTAAAAACCTTAAACATTGAAACTGAAGAAGATTTAGAGAACAGAGGTCGGCAAGGTCGATTTCCCCAGCCTACAACGGACCTCAATCGTTGCGTAGTCCTTTAATTTCCAACATATTGGCAATAATTTACTGTTCTATCACCGCACTTATTATAGTTTTACTTTAATAATATTTTGCACAATCAGAGGCGCAATGCGCACCGAGGATTTTGAAAAGAGAGGGGGGGTCGAGACTGAAAAATTTTTGCATTTTGCAGCCGGTAGAGGAGTGTAGCAATACTTTACTTTTAGTAATACTTTTGGTAATATGCAATATGCAATACTTTTAGTAATACTTTGCAACAATGAGTTCCGCGCTGCCATACAACCAGACGAATTTTAGGAATAAGTATTACTCTACACGGGGTCTGGGGGAAGCCGAAAAGAAGTTGAATTTTTTTTAATTATGAAAAAATCCCCAATGGAAGCTCTAAAAAGATTTAAATAGAATGTTGAGAACTTTTTCGACATTATGAAAAACATCCGTAATGAAACCTGTAAAAAGGTCTGAATAAAAGGTTAAAGTTTTTTAGGTACTAAAGAATAGAAACTTATGCAAAGAAGCCAGTGGAAAAAGCCGTGCTTCATTTCTATCTGTTTCCAAAAGTTCCAAAATCGAGATACAAAAATTAGAGGCGCGAAACTTTTAAAAAATGAAGTTTAAGAGAGCCTAGCAGGCGCGAAAACCATTATACGTATAAAATATTGAGTTGGAAAGCGCAGTTTTTTGAAATAACTGTTGGAAGGCTTTGATTGGCGAAAATTAAAAAATGCGCGAAAAATTTTAACGCTTGCGATGAAAAGTGCCGCAGGTGTAAACAATTTAAAAATTTGGTTGGAAAGCGACGCAAGCGAGAAATTTAAAAGACTGAAACTGAAAAGTGACGCAGGCGCGAAATTTAGCTTTATTGAAATAAAATATCTCAATATCCGCTTTCTCCCCAACACTTTTCGGGGGTGTCGGACAAAAAGCGGAACCCTCAGATTTGAGAATGCCTGCGTTGTCTTCCGAGACGCCGCGCTGTGGCCTTCCGATTGCATACCTAGTTCTCCGGGACGGCGCGCTCCGCTAGATTGCGTGCGTTGTCTTCTGAGACGTCACGTCGCCCTGTGGTCTTCCGGTTGCATAGTTCTACGGTGAGCACCACCGCGCGCCTCATGCGTAGTCCTAGATTTTGCTTTGCGTAGTGCGTGGGTCCAGCCTACAACGTTGTAGGCAAATTGTAGGCTGTGCCGACCTGTGTTAGAGAAAATTCTTGAAGAAGACACCAGCCAAAGCAGTTCTCAGTCTGACAGCGCAGAAACGGACTCTCATGCCGACGATGATTTGGCAATGGAAGTAGATACGGAAGCTCTCAATAATGAGCCTGAAAAAGTTTGCAGCGTATGTCTGATGCCATCCACCGGAGCTCACAGCTGTCAAGCTTGCAAGAAAGTGGTGCATGCAATATGTGGCCAGGTACAAGACAAAGGATTCGGAGGTGTAGTTACTTGTAATAGATGTCTACAAAAGGAAAAAAACTGGGAATCCCTAAACAAGCAGGCTGCAGCCATGAGTCGTCGCACAGAACAAGTTTTGCTGCCGATAAAGCCAACTGACAATGTCAGAATTCCTGTTCCTGACGTTGACAGGGGACGGTCAACACCTCGTAATATTCTAGGAGTTGTACTGAAAGAAGTAAGATCGGGAGCTTTTCAAGTGGGCACCAAATCTGGGATTTTAAAGGTACTTTTGCACCGGAACCAGTTGGAACCTACAGCATCTGAATTTCTCACAGCTGATCAAGTACCAAACAAAGTCATTACCCTAAGACAAGCGGTGGCATCTGAATCGATTGGTGGAGGACAAGGATTTTTAAAATGCAGTTGCAAGGGAAAATGTGGCACCATTCGTTGCTCTTGTCGTCAGTCAGATGTAAAGTGCAACACTCGTTGTCATCCGGGTCATCGTTGTGAAAATTAAATCAAAAGAAGCAAAATAAATCAGAAGAAACTAAATATTATAAACGAAAAACAAAGTTTGCACTTTAAAGCATTGTTTCAAACAATAGAATTTCGAATTGAAAATAATATTGAATAATAATATTGAAAATGAAACGCAAAAAGGTACATTTTGAAAGTGTACAAACCGCAGCTGTACAATTTAAAACTGTACAAAACATTTTGTACAATTAGAAACTGTACAAAACGGTTTGTACAATTTGAAATTGTACGTACAGTTTCAAATTGTACAAGAGGCCTTGTACAATTTGAAATTGTACAAAATTGAATACTGTACATAACATATATATAGTATTAGTGTTAGTTTAAGTACTGTATTTTAAGTTTTTGAAAATTTTAAGTTGCGGAATATGTAAATTTTATGAGACTAATATTGTTTAGTTTCACTGAGAACCTTAAAATTAAATAGGACCTGATTATTGTAATGTGGGTGACATTAGGTTTTAAAAGCACAGAGGTTTTAAAACATTACTGTGGGACTGGCAGGCTGTATGGAACATGAGGGCTAGGTTGAAAGCGCTGGAATATTGACCAGCTTTGCTGCACAACGCATATTCGCGGAAACTGCCCAGACAGGTGCTGGTATGTAGTAGTTCTTCAGTAACAGTAGCAATTATATAGTAGGAATAAATCTGTAACTAAGTTGTGCTCGTAATACTTAATAATTACATATACTAATACGAACTAACTTACGTAATACAACATAGATTGAACATTATAAAGAAAAAAAACTAATGAAAACGCTCGCGTGCAGTCACTATGGCAAAGCCTTAGTCCGAAACAAGAGGGGGGAAAGATAGATTGAACAGAGATAAATTGAAACAAAACAGATTGAAAATTGATGTTATATATATTGTTGCGGATTCTGGCCTGTTAGTGCAGACTACAACGCTTTGATTGGATGCTGCCTTTTTGAAATTAGCTTGACTATTTCAAAAACTATGATTTATCCCTGGAAAGCTAACGAATGTAGAGATGCTTATTCCGATAATATAGAAGTGCAGCAATGAGTGACCGCGAATATGGGTTGCTCAATAAAGCGGGCCCGTTTTAGAGCGCTTTTAACCTCGCCGAACCTGCCCTTCCCAGATTAACGTTTAAGTTAATTACCTCCTCCCGTAAACTATCCAATTTCAAAATCCGCAACAATCAAAAACGGTAAAGATTTTGTTTTTGTTTAATTGTTGTGTTTAGAACAAAAATTCTGACTTCTGTGCTCCACTGACATCCTTTGATTGGAACGAAGTTGATCCACAATTGATAGGAACATCCAGTATTGATACTACTTGCACCATATGGGGACTGGAGGTACTCTATGATGGGCAGAATTCCTTTGTTCATTTTCAGTTCGGCGTTTCAGGTTGTGGGACTGTACTCCAATAGCTCATAGAGCTGCCGCTTTATTTCGGTTGCTTGGAATTTGAAATTCGTAATTCCAAATTCGAAGATTTGCTTTCTGAATTAACTATTACCTGGCTAGCAGTAGCTTATTTTAAGGCCAAAACGTAAGGGTGAGGCTCAGAGTTACCTTCCCCATCGACGGGGAAAATTTTTTGACTAATTTTTGGGAAATTTAAGTCTTTTTGGTCGAAAACTGCCAAAACTCGTTTTAAGGCACGTGTTTTAAGGTGCTGGTATCGCTTTGTGTAAATTCGACCCTACAAGCTTCAATTCTTTATGAAAGTGGATGAAACTTCTTTCCAAATACATTATTTTCGTGCTCTTTAATATTCTGGGACCAGTTCCGGATTTTTAGGTGCAAAGATAAGAAAGTTTTGGTTTTTGCCCTTATTCTCTCAGTACATAGTAGCTGCACCGGATTGGCTGTTATGTCTGGAAAGAGGGCACCAAAATGAACATTTTTGCTTTTACAACTTTTGAGCTACCTCTAGTGTTTAAGGCAGTATAAGCCAAAAACGATTTTTGGGGTCAAAAAATGGCCATTTTTGACGAAATCAATTTTTTCAAAATTACTGCCAAATCTTACAGACAATTTCGGCTTATTTATACTCAATCGATACACTGTCCAATTGCGCATTTTATCAATACCTATTCGCTGGAGTTCGTTGCTTTAAGCTAGGGAATTCGCCGAAAAACCATTTTGGCAAAATTGCGATTATTTTGTTTTGAACATCGATTTCTCAAAAACTACCCAATGGATTCGCGTGATTTTTGGCTGAATGAAAATTCGCCCTACTGCGGAGGGACATTTTTCTTGGTTTGAGCTAAAACGTCTCCAGTTGTGAGAAAACTGAATAGAAAGTTGCGAAATTTCGTGTCATCGCGCATTTGCCGGATTTTCTGGAGTACTGAGACTTCTTGAGCCAAATCCAAAAAATGTACCTCGGCCCACATGTCCTTCATATCATGGCACAAGAAGAAATTTTGGCCGATTCTACAGTTTTGAGAAATCGATGTTCAAAAATTTTTGGCCCACATTCAGTCTGTCAGATGTCAGCATGTCGGAGAGTTTTTGCTATTTTCTTGCCAATTTTGCTAGTTTCGCAAGCTCATGTTAATGTACAGATTATAAGCTTTAAAGCGATGTATAAAGCTCTTTCCAACTCCCAAAATTGCGAAAGTTATAGCGTTTCGAAAATTCACCACAAAAGCACTGCACGAAAGGATATCAGCACCTTAAGGCTAGAATAAAAATTTTCTTAAAAACAATCCTTAGAAAAGGTTTTCATAGTAGTTTAGGATAACTTGGCTTACTTGTGTATGTTGTTTCAGACGGGCCAGGTGATTGGTCGCGTCTCGGGTCACGTCAAAACCCAGCTGATTGCCCACGATAAGGAAGTCTATGACATAGCCTTCAGTAAGGCCAACGGTGGCCGGGACATGTTTGCCAGTGTCGGCGCCGACGGCTCCGTTCGGATGTTTGATCTGCGTCACCTGGAGCACTCCACCATCATCTACGAGGATCCCAATCATGTCCCACTGCTCCGGCTGGCCTGGAATAAGCAGGATCCCAACTATCTGGCAACGTTTGACATGGATTCCACCGAGGTTGGTTTGGTTTGGCGCATGCGCAGAAACGTGGATATTGCGCATGCGCAGGAACAGATATTTTAAAATTAGATGGTACTAGTAGTACGTACGTTTTGAGCGCTGGTCGTTTTTTGACCGAGTGGTGTGTCCTCACTGATTCTGACTGTCAGACACATTTCAACATTTGTGAATGCGTGTATGGCTGTGGGTGCTATACTGTTGGGGCTATGATGAAACAACGTCGTTTAATGTTGAGTTTTAATTTTTAATACACTTGGAAATTGTTTGCTTAGCTTGTGCTTTTTATATTACTTTTTTGACAATCTCCCTACGCCTTCAACTCTTAACTTGTATAATAAGTTATATCCAACCAATTCTGCTGCACTTTCTTTCGTTTTGTTTAGATAATGATATTGGATGTTCGTATTCCCTGCACTCCGGTGGCTCGTCTCAATAATCATCGAGCTTGTGTGAATGGTATCGCCTGGGCTCCCCATTCCTCCTGTCACGTCTGTACTGCTGGTAAGTCTACCACTTGCTTTTCCAATCGTGCTAAGCCTATAACCTTACATTTTAGTCTCCATCAAGAAAATGAGGTAAACGCGGGCTAGCAAGCGGATCCCCGAAGAATACAAGCATTAATCATATAGAAATAATAAAAAACTCCTGCGTGCAGTCACTTAGGCAAAAAGGTGGAAGGACTATGGTTTTGCCTTAGTGACTGCTGGCAGGCGTTTTTTGTTATTTCTCTTACATTTTAATCTGTTTCTCATAATATGCCAGCCTCAACTAGCACGCTATCTGGCCGTTTGTTTTGGAAGGGACATCTGTGTTTCCTTTTTGCAATCTCAAAAATTGACTGCATAGATTAAATATTTTTTCGGTGAATACAGTTCCGTCCCGTCTGTATCATCTCTTTGCTTGTTGCTTAGCGTGCCAGCTGCCTAGAACTCAGTTTGGGAGGTTTGGAACGTTTCCAAAAACTCTTTTGGTTCACTTTTTCATAACATTTTCTTTTCTCTAGTATTCTTTCGGTAGAGCCCTCTACTTAACTGAGCTGTTGCGGGTTCAAATTCTTCGTAGGCATTTTGAGGCGCCTTCTGTTGTAGCATTTAGTTCCGCTCACTCACTGCTATAACACCAGGTTTTTTCAAAATGGCGAGCGGGTGTTTTATTGGTAAAACTTAGGATTGTGTCGGCAAATTTAGAGATTGGGGGGCAAAATTACAAATTACTTCCTGTCGTACTCTTAAGCAATATTAATAATTTTTATGCAATACTGGGTTCTCATAAGTATTTTTTCAGCTAAAATGTTTAATTTTAAGATTTTGTTGTAAATTTCAAAAAATCGCCACTCTTAATAAAATTAGCTTTAATTTTTCGACAAATTTCATTTACCTTTTCTTTAAGGTACAAGCCCCCTTGAAAACTTCAGTTCAAGGTACAAGCCCCCTCAAAATTTTTTGGGGGCAAGACAAGCCCCCAGGACCCGGCCCTGTGATTAATGTATGATTAAACATAAATTAAAAAATCAGCAGAGGGTCTGAGAAGCTGAGCAGTTTTTTCATTGACATTTTTGCACATGTTTAGATCCATACTTTTGATTTTCTACAATTGCATTTTTCTACGTAGATACTTATAAATTATCTAGATTTTATACTTAGATTTATATAAGATTTTGTATATAAATTTTCCAACGTTTCGAGAAGGCATATTTACAAGTATACAATAATTGAAGTGAAGTCAAGTTAATCAAATCACAATTCAGCGGTGACTCAGTGACACACTACAGCCCCCCAGAAAAAGTTTGAAGATTTTTGAAAATCAATAAGAGCATAACAGAATGCTCACTTTTACTTCTGCGGTCCAATTTGTCAGTGGGTAGACTGCTGGACAAATTTAAATTTGAGTAGGCAAACTTTTGGCCAAGTGGGCAGATGTCCCCGATTTTGCCCCAAAAATCGTGTATAAAACTAATTTGCATATTTTGTAGCTGATGATCATCAGGCCCTGATTTGGGACATTCAGCAAATGCCGAGGGCTATCGATGATCCTATCTTGGCCTACACGGCTCAGGGTGAAATCAATCAGGTTCACTGGGCTCAGGCCCAACCAGACTGGATTGCCATTTGCTTTAACAATTGTCTTGAAATATTGAGAGTTTAAACAGTCATTAACTGGTCTTTGTTAACATGCATTTGTATTTTGTTTGTCCAAATGCACCTACACCTGGTTAATGTATTGTTGTGAGTAGGTATTTTCTGTACAGTGGTAATGGTTGAATGTTAATTTATGATTTGAAACTGCAAAACTGCTTGATATTGTTGTCATAGTTGAATACAAAATACATTGTAGAGCTGTTAGCTAGCTATTTTTAATCGTATTACGGTGTAAAAGCATTGCTTATGTTTTGGTGTCTCCTATGAACAAGACAAAATTTCATAATACCTAAGAGTGTGACAAGCTTTCCATATTTAGTAGCAGTCTGCAAACACATTTGTGGATTCGATTAGTTACTCAGATTAGTCGTTTTCTTGAAATTAATGCGTGCAGGCTGGTAACTTCCAGGTTTTAGTCGACATGATTAAAGAGAAAGCTTAGTTTTATGGGAAACAAATTAGTCACAAATAATTGACCTGATTGTTGCTCAATTCTCTCTCCCCCCCAGTCTTAGCCGGTTAGTTCGTTAATACTATCAAACTGGAAAATATTTTGGTAAGACTTTAACGATTTGCAATTGTGGATTTGCTTTGTATATATTACGATATATGTAATTTGGTTTTATGTTATTTGTTGTGAATGAACTGTTTTGGCTCCTGAAGTAAAGTTTGAGTAAAATCATTTCTCTGAACTTGACTTTTGACCGTGTTTATACTTACTTGGTGAGAAGGTTTGGTGTGTCTGGGAACTTGCTGGAACCACCTTATAATACAGCTGACTGTTTCTGATTCAGTGTGTTTTTTGGCTTAAAGCTTCTGAAAATTCTTAATCTAGTACAGTGTTGGGAATGGCTGGAATTTTCCTTAGTTGTCTTGGCTTGGCCGGAGTAAGGCGTTGGCCAGACAGTTGACCTGTGGCAGATGGCCATTGGTTGTGTTAGGCCGTAAGCCTTTGGGCGTTGTTCAACTGTCGGTAAACCTTGGCTAGCTGCAATTTATTGGTTTTGTGCGTCTGCCAGAGATGAAACCGGGTCACTGCTAACTGGCCCGGTGACCCGGTATTTTTCGAAATTAAGATTTAAGTTTGGGAAGATTAAACATATTTTTATTGGTGTGCAGTGAGTGTTCTTTGATCTTTTTGGACATTTTTGGTGGTTAAACTGAAAATTGGCGGGTAAATTTTTGATTTCCTTAAAGTAACATTCAAAGTATATAAGTATTGTATGTAAGCCGAAAAAAAAACTGATTAGCACCATTTCGCACTCGATCTGCTGTGAGCTACATTACTTGTTAAATCAGTAAATTTGGGCTTGGCCAAAGGCCGGCCAAACCAGTTGGCTGAAATTTTCCCACCGGCCAATGCACAACACTAACCCAGACCGCTTGCTAGGTAGTACTCTAGTTTGCTGGACAGATAATGAATGTGACTTTCTAGTGGTCGGTTTGTTGAGTGTACTGCACTTGCAGGTTGCAGAATGGTAACGGTAACACTGCAATGGGGCAGAAGCTTTAGATACACCAGCTGAGTGAATCAGTTGCTTGCGTAATCAGGACTCAGCATTTTGAACTGAATTTGATGAAAGTGAAGTGAAAAAAGTGAAAGTGAACACAGTTTGATCTCTTGCATAAGTTTTCAATTTGCCTATGCTTAGATACTCTTGTCAGACTGGCAGTGTGCGTGGGATCATTACGACGAAAACTTTATATCTTTATTAGCACGTGTGTAGAAATTTTACATACTTTAGGGGGGGGGGGGTAAACAGTGGATCTCTTGTTTGGCACGACTGTCTAGATTTGTCGTATCTTGGGACCGGTTGCTGTGGCATCATTTTTGCAGAAATGGGAAAATAAACCACACTCTGTAAGATGAAGAAATGCCCCGTTACCCCCCCCCCTCTCCTCGGCTATTGTATGTTTCGGCAAAATTGAGCATGGACTACATTTTGAGGGGCACAATTTTGAAATTTCCTATGTTTAATTTTGCGAAAGCTAAACGGAGCGGCTCCGTGTAATCACAACTTCTATATATACTAAGAAACGGCTAGTCAGCAATGAAGCATGGAGGAGTGAGATCTTAGTAGCGGATTTATGCAGAGGACGAACGCTAGAAGCAGTAGTTTGGAAACGTGTGATCATCTCTCTGTTTCTCGACGAGATAATATTTAAGCATACTGGCAATCCTAGGCAAAAAGCTGAACTATATTGTAGTGAGTCATCAATCGAAGAATATGCCCTACGCAGTCCCTTTCCGTATATGTATATGCTTGGTCTAAAGCTTCAACGTTTTTTGTAAAGACGCAAGCTAAATTTCTTGTTACGTATATACTTTATCTGTTAATTACAGTGGATATATGAGTGAATATTTTCATTAGAGCGGGGGGATATGAACAGCGAAGGAGTACAGCAACTTCAGCGGGCCATATTGGGATGTGAGCAGTCGGTGTCCGCTCTGCAGTCTACTCGTGATGACTTGGAAGTTTACTGCGAACAGGTAGGTCACCGATTTTTCCCATCACATGTGTCTTTAAGGGTACCATACATACGTGTGCTTGGGGGGGGGGTTTCACCCCCCCCCCAGACCTGAGCTCACCCCCCCCCCAGAGGGGTCCCTCACCCCCCCCAGAATCCGGATTTTTCCTGTAAAAAACCGGAAAAATCCGGTTTTTCGGCGGCCTTCGGCCGCCCTTCACCCCCCCCCAGAACTTCCCCTCCTGCACATGTCTGGTACCATAGGTCGACAAAACAAGACAAATGTTGTTGTAAGGCGTTGTTGTCTCCTATCGTTCGCAGCAAGCCTACAAATATGACCGCTACACGTGTTAAACATGGAAAAACGAAATCAGTTATGAAAATGGACTTTGGAACAAAGTCGCTTTGCTTTTGCTCACCCAGAGCTCATACTTTTTGTTACCGTTAACCGTTTTCATTTTCCTATGTTTAACGCGTGTCAGGGTTTATGTTTGGAGGCTTGCAGTGAACGATGGAGACAATTTTGCAGCAAACACACGTCCAATTTTGCGGACTTGTGGCACTTGCAAAATATAAGTGCATAACATCGGTGATGTTTGCACGGTTATAACGTTTAATGAGAACTTGCTCTTGTATTTTTTGTAAATCATTTTTGCGCCAGTAGCTAGGCGTGGTTGTCATGTACTGGTTTTCTTGTCACGGATTCCGATCTCGTTCTACTGCAATAGTAGCTGCTTGTTTCTTGGCTACATTTACGCAAACGCGCTTTTACGAAACCCGCATTTTTAAAGACAAATTTATCTAAAGTTTAAATCTTTCGTGTTTTACATCTGTTAATTCTTCGTTTAGAGCTTTCAAGAAAGCTTTAAATTAAGCTAAGTTTCACTAGCCAATTACTGATATTCGCTATTCTAAACGACAGACAAAAACGAGGGCGTGTGACTGACACACATTGACATTGTTTGGTTTGCTTTCAGTTGACAGGACTGGCCCGTGGTGTCATGGAAAACAGTAAGCCTTTATTGGAAAAAGCACGCACGTACAGTTTAACATCAGCTGATTCCAACGATTTGGTTGATCGAACGACGCATTTAAATAGAATTACGACAGAGCTGACTACTCTCAAGGATAAGATAAACAGTTTGATTGATGGTATTTATATATGTTTTTGTGTTTTCTGTTTTGCTTTCTCTAATTGTTTTCGTTTTAATATATACTTCAGTGTTGTTTGCAGAGTCTGCTGTGTTTTCACTAACTACAAAAGTGACGGAGGATTCCAATAGTGGAGTGGGCCCGTGGATCAAAGTAGGCTTGAAAATTGAACAACATTTGTTCACAAATTTATTGCATATATTAATTACCCTTCTTTAGTGCACATTCTTTTGCTCTTTACAAAACCAAGATTCACCTTTTAGATAAACCTCAAAAAGTACAGCTCTCTCTCTTCTTGCAGGCAATCGTCGCTGAGCATAGATTGGTGCAACTTGACAAATTGACCAAACGTGACGAGTCCAACAAATTTTTTAAGATTTGAGAAAGATCTTTAAAACTTAGATATTTCTGTTCATTTTTCTGTGATTGGCTGGAAAACTCCTCACTTCAGGTTTGACTTCAGCGTTTTTGCAGGGGTTGGGACTTTGGGACGGACGGAGGCCCGTTAAATGTCGACCTTCTTGCAAACCCAGAAGTCACCACTTCCAGGATTTTTGCTTCCATTCTAGTGAAGACTCCCTGGGTTCTCAAATTGTTGCCAAAAATCCAATTTTTAACTTTTTTCCTAGAAATGTCAATTTTTAGCCCAGCCATTTCTGGAAGTTTTATCCTTGCTAATTTTTCTATGCATGAAAATACACCTCATGTTTGACACTTTCTATGCCCCCCCCCCCCACGAAAGTCCCACTCGGACCGCTGGGTTTACTTTCCTGGGGGGGGCGGGGGGGGGCGCCCCCCCACTTTTCGGGTCCCCCCCCACTCGACCTCTTCCCCCCCCCACTTTTCGGGTCCCCCCCCACTCGACCTCTTCCCCCCCCCCCCACTCGGCCCCACCCCCACTTTTTTGGGCTTCCCCCCCCCACTCACTATAAGGTGCCAAGAAAATGCCGAATTTTAAGGATTTTTGGTCAAAATTTTCAAAAATTTTCCGGCTTCGCCGGAATTTTTTTGGGCAAAAATCGTCTATTTGGGTGCTCAAACTTAATTTTTGAGCACTTTTTAGCATAGTTATAGCAGTATGTGTCAGCGATGGAACCGGGTCACCGGGTCACCGGGTCACCGGGTCAGTTCGGGTCACTTTTTGGACCGGGTCACCGGGTCACCGGGTCAAGAGCTTCGACCCGGTCTTGACCCGGTTTTCTGAATTTACCTCAAATTTTAGAAATTTTTGGCTTACCAAACTAAAATTTTCGGTTAAATTTTTGTTCCATGTACAATATTAATTTGCTTTTTTCTACATTTTAGTCTTGAGCACTTTCGCAGCATGAGGTTATTTGAATCTGTCAGTCTCTGGCAAATTATTGTTTAGCTTTTTAGTTTTAGCTTTATAAGTTTAATGATTATTGCATAACTCTATTTAGTACAATGTGGTTTGCAGTTTATTTTCGCAACCAAGGCAAACGTTGAAAGTAAATGAATAATTTAATTTAACTCACTACGTAATGAAAACCAAATTTTTAAAGTACTCCGTGTTTTATACAAGTATATACTCATTTGAGACCCTGCAAAATTTCACAGACGGATAAATTATTGGTTTTGTAACTAATTTCTGCATAAATTTAGAAAATACTACAGCTTTACTATTAAACTCATTTCAAGAAAACCTAGAGAAAACATATGTATGTCATAGTTATTCTTTTCAAAATGGTTATTGAACATGGACGCCAAAAATTTAGCGTTCTTAGGTAAAATCGAAAGTTTTTTGCAACTTTTGGAATTTTCTGGAAAACCGGGTCACCGGGTCATCGGGTCACCGGGTCAGGGCTCAACCGGGTCACCGGGTCACCGGGTCAAGCCAAAGTGACCCGGTTCCATCACTGGTATGTGTACAAAACAGGCTATTTTTACTGCATTTGTGGAATTTTTAGGCCATTTTATTTCCCCCCCCCCCACTTTTCGACCTCCCCCTCCCACTAGTGGGGGGGGCTCCCCCCCACTCTCCCCACCCTCACTTTTTTTCGGCTAAAGTAAACCCAGGACCCGTGTCTCACGGGATTCTCCGTCCCCCTGAAAATGCCTATCCACGCGATATTGAACGTATAACTTCTTTCACTTGACATTTCATCCATAATTTTTATGTTTTTATTTCAAATTATTAGTGATGGACACCGGATATTTTTCATAGCTGGATATCCGCCTATTCAAAACACTTGAGGTGAAAAAAGTTTTTATTTTCAGATTTAAGATTACAATTATATATTTTGTCCATTTCTGTGTGCTAACTACAATCACCAAACCAAGCTAAACTCGATATTTCAAAACATATCAGGTAGTGCGCGTCAGCGCACTACCTAGAATAGGGAAAAAAAGGCGTATTGCGGCCTCTTGGAACATAGTTTTCCCTGGTGTCGGCGGAGGAGTTGAGGTAGAGCCTTCATATTGTACCAGTAGAAACCCCTTCACGAGGGGTACATGCTGTGT
>JASAND010030657.1:0-12607 GCA_030248195.1 Trissonchulus latispiculum
GCACTAGCGTAGATACGGGGGGGGCGGCCGCCCTCCCCGAAATAATGGCTTTGCCCCCCTGAAAAAATTGGGCAAAAGAAAAATTTTGCGCGGGCGTTTAACTTTATCAGAAACATACGCAAATTATACATTAATGCTTAAATTAGCTCAATATTGATGCATTTTCCACACCATTAAAAAATTTTTGCGCCTCCGGCGTGAATTTTGGTCATATCGATTATCGAAAATATTATTTTTCATTAAACATGCTAACAAATGCTGGCTTATCCCTAGTGGGGGGGGGGGGTTTGGGGGGGGCCGCCCCCCATTCGGCGACCTCCCCCCCCCATTCGAGGAGCCCCCCCCATGAAAAGCCCCCCCCATAAATCCCGACCTCCCCCCCCATAACCCCAAAAATTGCCAAATTTTACCATTTTTACCCTAAATTTTCAAAAAATTTTCCGGCTTCGCCGGATTTTTGACTAAATTTTCGCTATTTTAGCTTAAAAAACACCTAAAATTAGTCATTTTTTAGCGATTTTTAGCAGTTAGTACGCAAAAAACCCACAAAAATTCGAAAAAATTTTCTAAAATATGCCCCCCCCCCATTTTGGGTGAGCCCCCCCAACCCCATCGATGGGGGGGGGGCCCCCATAAAAAATTGCCAAGGGATAAGCCAGAAATGTGTGTATATATAAGTTGCTTTGCAGTTTTGCTGTTATTTGCGTTATTCCCAGCATCATCAGCCTTGGCATAATTGGTTGAAATGATCAGAATACGCAGTTCTTTAATGGGAGCATCCTAATAAGTTTCAGTTTTCGGACAAGACAGTAAACGTAGAAAATAGCAAATATAGGTACAAAATGTTGTTTGTTAATCAATTGGTAAATCATTTATAAAGAATTAAATGTTTCAGTAGCGTTTAATGGCGAAATTTAAACAATTTTCTCAACTTCTGGGGGGCTCTGCCCCCCAGACCCCCCGTTTGGGACTTAGCATTTCGCTTTCAGTTGTAACCAGTCGAAAACCTGTACCGCAGAAGACTTTTGAATTAATAGGACAACTTGCAGTATAATACACAGTGTGCATGTTACGCAAAACGGGAAAAATTTACCCCCCCCCCAAAAGTCCTCGGACAAAACCGCCCCCCCTGAAATTTTTTTGTACCTACGCTACTGCGCTGGAGGCTTGCCTTTCCTCAGAATTGGTGTAACCACGGCATGTCTCCATGAGGCTGGAATCTGCTTAGACGTCCAGCTTAGGTTGGCTAGGTGGAGGAGAGCTTGGAAGCCTAGTTAGGACAGCTCATGTAGCATGTCTGGCAGAACCCCATCGCCACCAGCTGCTTTCCCTTTTTTCATGGGAAATGGCTGCCTGGAGTTCCTGCTCAGTAATGGGTTGGCAGCAGGCACAGTTGAGATCATTAGGAAGTCGGTGGGAGTCCATTATGTGCCTGATTCTACTTCTGTCAGCCTTTCCGACCGACAATCTGCTGACTCTGGAGTATTGCTTAGCCAGACAATTTGCCTTGTCCCGGTCCGTAACATAAGTCTTCCCATTGGTAGATAGTGCAGCCCCTTCGGGCTTGGTAAATCTTGCATCCATAGATTTGACCGTTGCCCAGAGCTTGGTTGCATTGGAATGGTGGCATGGCTGAGAGTGCAGGTAAAGATTGCCACCAGGCTGCTTTTGTCTTCTTGATGAGATCATTGGCTTCTCTGGATGCCTGAATCCAGGCGGATCTTTCCTGCGCACCATTAGCTGCCGTCTTTCTGGCTTCCTGTCTTCTTTTGACTGCCTCTCCTATTTCTTCTGACCACCGGGGTTTGGGGCGACGTCTTCTTCCAGCAGGAATTGCAGCCCTACCAGCTATTCTGATAGCGCGAGCGAACATCCGATCGGCACGGTGGCAATTATCAGCCGAGAAAAAATCCATAGCTTGAAGTTCTTGATCCAGAATCTCCCGGAACATGCGCCAGTTCGCTTTCTTCAGAGACGGCTTAGCCGCTATATGGGGCCTGTCATCAGTAGAGTTTGCTCCAAACGCCACAGCTAGCAGGATAGGGAGGTGATCGGATCCCAGGTCTGGGCCAGTTTCCCAGTGAACTAACCCGTCCATGGCAGCAGGGAGGAATGTGATATCGGGAGCGGCTTCACTGCCGGTTCGGTAGTCCTTCCTGGTTGGTGAACCGTCGTTTGCAGGTGTCATATTCGTGCCAGCCGCCCAGTCTTCCAGAAGGGCACCGACACGATTGGTGTCTATATTGGCATCCCACAACGCAGAGTGTGCATTGAAGTCCCCTCCAACTATAGTACCATTTCCAGATGGCAGCTTGGACGGGTCAAATGACAGAACTCTATCATCGTCAACAGCTTGACGTAATGGTGGGATGTAGACATTGGCTATTCGGTATATATACTACGGGTTTTCTACTGGCACGGGATTTGACATGGACGGAACAGACGAGAACTTCTGTAACGGCGTCTCGTCTGTCCACCCATGGACCGGGATCAACTGTATAGGGGAGGTCCTGCCTGATCGCTGTGACAAGCCCGCCGCCCACTGGTGGGCCTTGCTGGCCGATGCGTCTGCCGCGAGTCCGGTCCTTCCGGACGATGGTATATCCTGGAAGGGGAAATTTCGAAAATTGGAGGAGAACGACATCAACCGTCTTCCCTTTCGTCTGGCTGTCGAAGAGGAATTTTTCCAGTTCCAGGCGCCGTTGTTTGATGCTACTACAGTTCCACTGGAGGATGGTTAGGCCAGGGGGGCGGCGGCCTTGGGATACCTGAGTGACCGGAGGGAGAATTGGGGCAGGCGTGGTAGTAGTATCGAGAGTGTTGGGTTTGGTTGAGGGAGAGGGGGCCGGTTTGGATAGTCCGGCTGGAGGGACAGTTCCTGATCCGGTGGGGGTGGGGGAGGATAAGGCAGGAGTTGATGAGGGTGTAGTGGGTTGTTGGTTGGTTGTGGATGGAGATGGGGGAACCTGCAGTGCATCGCAGTCCTCACATGTCTAGACAGCTTGAGTGTTAAACATTGTCTTTATTTGATCTAAGGTCAGGTCTGCGCAATGGCGGTGGAACCAGAAACCACAGCCCGTGCACGACACGGCCATTTTTTTCTTCGGTTTAATGTTCATGGGGAGCACGAGCAATTACACTGCCCGGTCTTGGGTGGGCCTAGCTCCCGGTGGCTTGGGGTAAACAGGAACCTGAACGTCCTATCGAGGAAGCCCGTTTCAGATACTTGTTTCCACCGGGATATGTGCCGGGTCCGTCCGTCTCAGTCGTATTGAGCTTGCTGTGACGACCAGGATCAGAAGAAGAAGTAGTACCAGCAATAATTGCAGTTTTGGGCACCTTAGTCGGCGGAGTTGGGCCTCGGCAGCCAAACTTTCATTATATGATCAGCTTGTGACTTGTAGCAATCACCACGCTAAAAATTTTTTGTTATCTTTCTATCAGTTCTATCATTGTGATGTTACAAAGGCTATAGGGTCTGTGAAATTATGTGATGACTGAGACGAACTGTACCTTCAAAGGCCGGTGTGCAAAAACTTAAAATTGTTGTAAAATCATCAATTTGCCTGAAAATATATAGTAAATTTTTGTTTTCCAAATTAGGTTAGGTTTGTTAGGTGCCCAAGTACTCACGAATTCCCAAAAACAGCCAGTTCGGACTTTGCAAAAATAGGTCACAGCAGCCACCGTAATTGTTTTTCTGATGATATTAACGCTGTTTTAGAACGTTTTACCGTAGAAAACACCATAATAATATATTTGGAGTCTTTGAGGTGATTTGACTGGTTCAGACAGCCTGAACATGGTCCCGGACGGACACAAGCCGGTCTCTTGAAATATATATATACTGGACTTTGCTAAAAAGTGATATTTACAGCGTAAATCACGCTGGAAACGCGTTTTCCTAGTTATAAAACGGTCCTACGCAAAATTTAAGCTGTATTGGTAAAGTTTTGGTGATGGGTCCAAGTTGGGGATGTGGATGTGGATATGGATGTGTTTTTATTGCTCAAAAAAGGGCGCAATGACACACTTTTTTCTGAAGTGAACAAAAAATTTGCGTGCGTGCGTGCGCATCTTTTCTAGAGACACGAAGAGAAAAATTACTGAAAATTAGTTGCTCAAAGTGCTCAGAAAAATTGCTCCTGGCTCTCAATTTTACAAGAAATCTCAAATTATTCCCGGGGGCTCCGCCCCCTAACCCCCGTCCTTACTTGCCTACTACTGGTTTATCGCTAAGTTGCGACCTGACTTTCAGTAAACAGGCTAGCATTAATATACAAGCACCCATGGCCTAACGTATATACATATGATATAATCTAGCTTGTATATGCAACTCACATTGCACATTCAAGTTATGAAATATAAACTGATTGCCAAATTTTAATTTTAGTTTGTCAGTTTTTGGAGAAGTTTACAAAACTTTAATAGGAGGTTCCGTGACAGCTAGGTTTGTTATTATCCGTGTTTTCTCTACCCACTGACAGTTCAAAAAGCATTTAAAAATAGAGATGCTCTAAGCTGAGCCCTGAAAATCACTGACGGAACAGACATTCTGATGTCGGAACCTTGAATCATTTTCTGAAAACTGCGTAATTTTTGATGAAAGTTCAAACTAGCGTGTATTTTTGTTTTGTAAAAAGCAGTGAGGATTCTTACTTGCAAACAACTTAAAAATTTCCAAAAGGTTTCATCATTTCGCTAAATTTAGAGAATAAAAATTTACTTTTGTATTAATAAAACTTGAAGATTATTATACGTAGTCAAATGGTTGCCATTTTTTAAAGTCTCTTGCTTCTGCGCACCAGACCCGTCGTTCGTCGTTGCAAAGTTAGGTGATTTTGCAAATTTATTCCGCCATTAAGTTCTGGCATCTTATAATCGCTCTGAACAGTGTAGAAAGGTCATGTAGATAATTACTAACAAGTAGGAAAAATGCTCCTTGCAGTCGCATGAAAAAGTTAATATGAGCTATTATGGCCAACATTTAAACGTGCTGAGGACAAGATTTAAATGTTTAATATGAGCCAACACCTAAATAAGTAGAGGACAAGATGTAAACGTCTAACATGAGCCGCTACGTTTCTCTTGGGCTCATATTGACGCTCACTTTGGTTACGCCTGTGGTACGAGTCCTCTAAACAGACATTGTTAAACCAAGCCAGAAAAGACTGAATATTAATACTGGCGCATACGTTTTAAGCAAAAATCAGAATTGCCTGATTTTTCAACTTCGCTTCAAAACATTTGTTTGTTTTTCGACGTTGCTTCTAGATCTCACTATACGTATGTATATACATGTATATAAATTATTAACAAAAGCAGCCAATATAAACCAGAATAAGGCAATAAAAATTAGAACTGTCACAGACGATATATATATATATCATAGGGGTCGCGGCAGCGACCCCTATAATATGTGTGAAAAGTGGCTGGAGACAGTGTAAAATAAGCTGCGCAGAAGCTGCGCAATATCCTGCGCAGATCCTGCGCAGATTTCATGCGCAAATTGTAGAGCACATCGAGTTTAGTATGTCTGTGAAGTTTCAGCCCCGTATCACTTACCGTTAAAAAGTTGCGCCCCGGACCGGTTATGGCGGCGATGTTTTTTTTTCCGGTTTCTCCTATTTGATGGTTGTATTGTACATAATGTTCGCCGCTTTCACGTGATCTGCAGCGGTGGGCCAACCTAAAGGGCTATGGGGTCTAGTAGTACCCTCTAAAGAATTTAAGAATCACAACTTTTTTTGCGCCGCAGCTGCGCCACAGCGCCGCAGTGGCGCCGCAAAGTCGGCTCATAGCGAAAAGTGACCATTTTTGTGGTCGTCGCTCAGGTCGAACGTTACGAGCTGGAGCTGATTTCTTTTTATATTCAGAAATTACATATATTGAACTAACTAACGGTCCAGGTTGCGTTTCTCTATCACTTCCCTAGCGACCACAGTGGCCCGTCAAAGATGGCGAAAATTCGAAAAATGAAAAATCGAAATTTCTCGCTATCTATTTAACTTTGAACGCTCAAATCTTCCATACAATGGTTTTCTGGCACGGAGAATCGATTCCCGCAGTCAGTTTTACCGTCAGACCCACCCATCTTGCTGGGCTGGTTCCACTTTGCCGTCGGGAGGGTCAAGTCGGAAACCGCTTCCTGGAGGTCCATAGTAGGCTTTACCTGGCCTCTCAAAACTTTGTCTATAGGGGTTTTCTGGTGCGCCCAGCTCATTCCCGGTGTCCTTTTTGCCGTAGGACTCATCCATCTTACTGTGCTGGTTCCACTTTGCCTTCTGGAGGGTCATGTCGGAAACCGCTTCCTGGAGGTCCATAGTAGGCTCTACCTGGCCTCTCAAAACTTTGTCTGTAGGGGTTTTCTGGTGTGCCCAGCTCATTCCCGGTATCCGTTTTGCCGTCCGACGTACCTATTTTGCTGGGCTGGTTCCACTTTGCCGTTTGAAGGGTCAGCCGGGTGGGGGGTCAAGTGGTCGAAAATAAAATTTTTCAAAAGTGGTCAAATTTGGTACCAAATGAAAGCCCTAAGCGAGCTGAGCAACTTTTGTCATAGAACTGCATGCTCAAAGTGGCTGTAGAGTGCTGTGGTGGGGTGAGGTGGGGACTTAGGCGATTTTCGGTCAAAAATGAAAGTTTTCAAAAGTGGTCAAATTTGGTACCAAATGAAAGCCCTAAGCGAGCTGAGCAACTTTTGTCATAGAACTGCATGCTCAAAGTGGCTGTAGAGTGCTGTGGTGGGGTGGGGTGGGGACTTATGCGATTTTCGGTCAAAAATGAAAGTTTTCAAAAGTGGTCAAATTTGGTACCAAATGAAAGCCCTAAGCGAGCTGAGCAACTTTTGTCATAGAACTGCATGCTCAAAGTGGCTGTAGAGTGCGGTGGTGGGGTGGGGTGGGGACTTAGGCGATTTTCGGTCAAAAATGAAAGTTTTCAAAAGTGGTCAAATTTGGTACCAAATGAAAGCCCTAAGCGAGCTGAGCAACTTTTGTCATAGAACTGCATGCTCAAAGTGACTGTAGAGTGCTGTGGTGGGGTGGGGTGGGGACTTAGGCGATTTTCGGTCAAAAATGAAAGTTTTCAAAAGTGGTCAAATTTGGTATCAAATGAAAGCCCTAAGTGAGCTGAGCAACTTTTGACATGGAACCATCCACCAATATTTGCTGTGCCAAATAACGTCACGTGCCCATGAAACTTTTGTCTTTACTTCTTCAACCGGAATTTAAAGGATATATATACCTATTTATATTTATTATATATATTTAAAGGATATTTAAAGGATATATATACGATACAGCCAACACACACATATTATCCTCCTTTGTGCGGAGCATTTTTGTTACTTGTATACTTACCTAGTGAGATTTCATCCAGCCATACCATCCTTGCATATGCAAACCATTCTAACCTTTTGACTATCTGAAGAAAGCCTTTGTATATATATATACAAAATATATTAGCCATTTCATTTGCGTCAATATGAGCCCAAGAGAAACGTAGCGGCTCATGTTAGACGTTTACATCTTGTCCTCTGCTTATTTAGATGTTGGCTCATATTAAACATTTTAAATCTTGTCCTCAGCACGTTTAAATGTTGGCCATAATAGCTCATATCAACTTTTTCATGCGACTGCAAGGAGCATTTTTCCTACTTGTCCTTATCCAATTTTTGGTAGTGTAAGGTTCGCAAGAGTATGCGTCCTTTCCATTGAAACGAGTACAGTCGATTTATTGTCCCCCAACCACAACTCCGAAAAACGCTGTTCCAAGGGGTTTGACCAGTGGTTAATAGGCCACCTAGACCGTAGTGACCAGTGGTCACTTCCGTCGGTTTCGACAATACGCCCATTGAAACGAGCATAGTCGATTTTCTATATATGCCCCAACCAATACGCTGAAAAACGAAGTCTTAGGGGGTTTGACCATTGGTCAATAGGCCACCTAGACCAGTGGTCACTTCCGTCGGTTTCGACAATACGCCCATTGAAACGAGCATAGTCGATTTACTTATATGCCTCCAACCAAAACGCCGAAAAACGCTGTTTTCGGGGGTTTGACCAGTGGTCAATAGGCCACCTAGACTGTAGTGACCACTGGTCACTTCTGTCGGTTTCGACAATACGCCCATTGAAACGAGCATAGTCGATTTACTATATATGCCCACAACCAAAACGCCGAAAAACGCTGTTTTAGGGGGTTTGACCAGTGGTCAGTAGGCCACCTAGACCGTAGTGACCAGTGGTCACTTCCGTCGGTTTCGACAATACGCCCATTGAAACGAGCATAGTCGATTTACTATATATGCCCACAACCAAAACGCCGAAAAACGCTGTTTTAAGGGGTTCGACCAGTGGTCAATAGGCCACCTAGATCGTAGTGACCAGTGGTCACTTCCGTCGGTTTCGACAATACGCCCATTGAAACGAGCATAGTCGATTTACTATATATGCCCACAACCAAAACGCCGAAAAACGCTGTTTTAGGGGGGTTGACCAGTGGTCAATAGGCCACCTAGACCGTAGTGACCAGTGGACACTTCCGTCGGTTTCGACAATACGCCCATTGAAACGAGCATAGTCGATTTACTATATATGCCTCCAACCAAAACGCCGAAAATAGCTGTTTTTGGGGACTTTTCCCAACTTTGACCCTGGGCGAGGAACCACGGGCGCCATGCAGCCCGAGGGTCACATCCGTCGGTTTCGGCGATAAGCTCATCGTGTTCAGCGACCCCGATTTACTATATATAGGCACCACCAAAAGACCAAAAATAGCCGTTTTTAGGGACTTTTCCCAACTTTGACCCTGGGCGAGGAACCACGGGCGCCATGCAGCCCGAGGGTCACATCCGTCGGTTTCGGCGATATGCTCATCGTGTTCAGCGACCCCGATTTACTATATATAGGCACCACCAAAAGACCAAAAATAGCCGTTTTTAGGGACTTTTCCCAACTTTGACCCTGGGCGAGGAACCACGGGCGCCATGCAGCCCGAGGGTCACATCCGTCGGTTTCGGCGATATGCTCATCGTGTTCAGCGACCCCGATTTACTATATATAGGCACCACCAAAAGACCAAAAATAGCCGTTTTTAGGGACTTTTCCCAACTTTGACCCTGGGCGAGGAACCACGGGCGCCATGCAGCCCGAGGGTCACATCCGTCGGCTTCGGCGATATGCTTATCGTGTTCAGCGACCCCGATTTACTGTATATGGGTACCGCCCCGAGGCCGAAAAACGCTGTTTTTGCCCGTTTTTAGACTATTTTCAAATTTTCGGACTTAGAAATTTTTCAGCTTGCAGGTGTCCAAAAACGCTATTTTTCCCATTTTTGACCATCTATAAAAATCTAACCAGATCGAAATTCGAAAAAAAAACATAAACTTGCTAAGTACCATTGCCTAGATAATCAAAAAATAGTATAGAAAAATTTTTCCTATGGGCAGTTCGAAAAATCGAGTTAACACAAAATTGGAAAAAATCATGCTGAATACAGAGAAAAAACACCACTTTCAAACCCGTAAGAGAAAGTCGATTTTTTCAAAGTTCATTTTTTCCGGGCAAGTTTGGTATCATTCGAAAGCTCTTGGCCTGGAGATTTCAAAAATGTAAATATTGGATAATATTGGAATATAAATTATTTTCTAGTTTTATTATACGAATTTACTACTTACGTCTATGTATATTGTGTTGTCGGGACCCACCAATGAAATTATTTCCTGTCGCCCCATTTAGGTGTTTACTGTATGTAGTTTACTGAATAGTAAAGTCCCCCGGGGGGTGAATGGAATGAGCTGATATGCTGCATTCTCCCCTCATGAGCCGGGTCCTGCGAATACCTGGCCTGTATATATTATATACGTACTCTGAAAATAGTGCTCTGAAATGTAGTTATATATTCATGACTTTGGAGTCTACGTATTTATTCTGTTAAAGTAAATCTAAACTCCTATATATACTCACTAATATTTATAGTCATGGTCAGGTAATCGTGGCTCATGATGGATTTAGTTCCCACGAGATAACTGGGGTAGGTAGGTGAGCTATGCAGCATATCAACGCCAGGGGACAACTTAGAAAAACTAAGTTGTTGATTGCACTTGTTCGGGGGCACTTGAGCTAGTAGTACCTACATATAATTAGTTTTCTTGTGCTGTATGGCGTTTTGTATTCCTCTTTTTGCGTTTCGCTTTATGGCATTTGGGATTTGTACCGAATGCTATTCTGTTGGTGTGAATAGTAGGGCCTAGGGGCGAACAAGTGCAATCATAGAGGTGGGTCCACAGTGCTCCTCTTGATACTTTTGCGCACATATACATTACGTATACGTATATTTGCGTGTCTTTTGCACTTGAACTGATATAGCACTGTGGGGCGGTTGTTCATTCCATTCCCTTGATCCCTAGCTCTTAATTCCTTCCCGTTAATTAGTTATGCCTAATTAGCACTTTTCCAAATCCGCAAAGTGCCTTTATAGCTCATATTATGGGGGGCTCTCCGAGCTCCCCCATGATACATGTATTATACACAGGGTTTTTTTCAAATTCG
The DNA here is from genome assembly GCA_030248195.1 of Trissonchulus latispiculum. NCBI lineage: Eukaryota > Metazoa > Nematoda > Enoplea > Enoplida > Ironidae > Trissonchulus > Trissonchulus latispiculum. The sequence goes on from JASAND010030657.1 coordinate 10,551, forward strand.
GACCCGTGCTTTTCAGTGTGTTTTTCTAAGAAAAAGTGTGTTTTTCTAAGAAAATGTGTGTTTTTTCTAAAAATTGATTTTTCGCGTTTTAAATGCGTTTACGACTATTTTTACTACATATAGCCTATTCCTAGTTGGTTTTTGTCGTTCCAGCGATAAAAGTCAATAGATAATGACGTGTATGGTCGATTTGGACGAAATGAGCGCAATATCATCGAAAGAAAAGGAAGAAAAGCGTATTTGCAACGGGGCGTCTGGGGGGCGGAGCCCCCCAGCAGCTGAAAATTTTTTAAAAATCGGTAAAAAACCACAATGGAAACAGTTGAACCTTTTGATTTTGTAAACCATATAGCGCGGCGGGAAATAAAAACCCAAATTTTCGAATTTTCGCTGTACCTTTTTTATTAAGCTACAAATCGAAAATCTAACGATAACTACCATGAGGCCTTGCGAAGAACTTCAAAATGAGCCATAAAACATCTCTCTATCACTTACCGTTAGTGAGAAATTTTCGACGAAACAGATGGGAAAAGAAAACCCAATGCGGGAAAAGAAAACCCATATGCGGGAAAAGAAAACCCATTCTGAATTTTTTTGCTAGAAGGGTGCCAGAACTATTTTGACTGCACCATTCGAAACAGCGGGTTGTTTTTAGTACGTCTGCATCGAAAAATATCAAAATTTGTGCGAAAATGTAAGCTAAATTAATATTTCAAAATTTTGTATGTTTAACACGTAAAGATAGGCAAATTTTGGAAAATTTTTAGATTTGCTTATTTTCTGCAGTTTGAACATTCTGTCGTATAGAAAATTTAAGGCAATTTTAAGGCAAATTTTAATTTTTAATTTAACCCATTTTAAGGCAAAAATAAGCATTTTTGGTCAAAATTGAAATTTTGGCTTGAAATGGCTCCGTGTCCGATTTAGACCCCCTGGACCACCCATAACAGTACGAACCCAGGTAAAACCTATACCAATTTAATCTATAGGCTCTATTAAACAAATGTATGTATTGATTTGACCTTTCCGGTCAATGGTTAGAAAAAAAATTTAATTTTGAAAAGTGGGTTTTTTCCCGCCGTGGGTTTTTTTCCCGCCAACTCCAGGTCACCCCCAGGTCGCACCGGAGGGGTCAGAGCAGTGTGACATATATCATCATGAAACGCAACAGATGCCCTACAGGTACATACAATCCGCTTTGGTCTAAGTCTTTCCAGTAGTTCAGGGTGGCCCGGTAAAGTTTGCCAAATTTCGGCACTTGGTCGGACTAAAATTTCCAAAAATTTCAAAGTCCCAAAACATTTGCAGGGAAGCAGTGGGAGCTACCATAATACACCCTCCAGGGTTATTTTGGATGCTCTTCAAGATAGGCTATTAAAATCCTAGATAGATCATACCGGTAAGCCCACACTGGGGGTGGGTTTTTTCTCGCATTGGCGAGTGGGTTTTTTCCCGCTTGACTATAAATAATGTGGTAAACTAATATAATAATAAGTATGTACGTATATATATACTATATATATATATATATATATATACAAGTAGGAAAAATGCTCCTTGCAGTCGCATGTAAAATGCAATATGAGCTAAGGGCAGCATTTAAATACGTAAAAGACAAGAGTTAAAATACTTAATATGAGCCAGCATCTAAATGGGTAGAAGACAAGATTCAAAATGCTTAATATGAGCCAGCATTTAAATGTCTAAAAGACAAGATTTAAATGCTTAATATGAGCAGCTCGCTTTCTCGGGCTCATATTGACGCCTTCAAGCTTGTAAGTAAACCTCAAGGTACTCAGTGAGGGTCAAGAAATGTCGACTAAAATGTATATACACATCTCCTGACCTAAACGCCTCTATTAGTCGCTATAAAGACAACTGCAGGAACTGTCAGATCCTTATTCAGCACGTAATCGTAATAACGTTATAGCTCTAGCCCCGCATATTATAGCTCTTGTTATATTACGTTATATATATATATAGTTTAGCTTACATACTAGTGCGATTTCAGCTGGCAGCTTGCTATCACTGACTTCTGAAAAAGATGAGCTGGACTG
>JASAND010030659.1:0-12712 GCA_030248195.1 Trissonchulus latispiculum
TTACGAGAGATGTTTTTTCCGGTTCTCCGCTTTGACGTCTCAAGGTGGTTTTGTAGCTTTAACAACAACAGATTGCCTATACAGGCAATACAGATACAGATACAGTATTATACAGATATATAATAATACTAACAGTATTATACAGATATATACTACTACCACTACTACTACTACTACTACTCCTGCTTTAAAGTCGCCTTAATAAGTCACACGGGGCTATATGTGGACGGGCAATACTGCCTATATGGCTGAGTAGTACACTTATTAGGGTCGTAATTTTTGGGTACTGTCCGGCCAATTGAACTTAATTTTTTTCGCTTTTTTGATACACGGGTGGCTAAAATGTTGCATGCAAAGATTTTTGGGGACGTAGAATCAATTTCCACTATCAGTTTTGCGGCACGACTGACCCAAGTTGCTGGGCTGGTTCCACTGTACCGTCTGGAGGGTCAGGTCACCCGCTTCTGGGAGGTCCATAGTAGACTTTACTTAGCCTCTCAAGACTTTGTCTGTAGGGGTTTTTTTGGTGCGCCCAGCTCATTCCCGGTATCCGTTTTGCCGTCCGACCCACCCGTCTTGCTGGGCTGCTTCCGCATTACTTTGCGGACAGTGAGAACGGTGGGAGCTCATGTGTTCAAAAATAAAATTTTTCGAAAGTGGTCAAATTTGGTATCAAATGAAAGCCCTACGTGAGCTGAGCAACTTGTGTCATAGAACTGCATACTAAAGCCAGGGTTTTTTCAAATTAGGACCTGTGGTTTTCAGTGTGTTTTTCTAAGAGAATGTGTTTTTTTCTATAAATAAATTTTCCCGTTTTAAGTGCGTTTACGAACTTTTCTACTACAGCGTAATCCTACTGGCATTTTTTAGGGTTTTGATAGTAGGGGGGAGGGCTTCGCCCCGCCTTGGCGGGTGGGGGAAGTGGGGGGGCTTCCGAAAAGTGGGCGAGCGAGCCCAAGGTATACGTACTTGATTTTGATCCGTAATTTTTTAGCGAAAAATTAGCATTTTTAAGGTAAAAACGCAAAAAACTCGCCGCTTTTAAGCTTAAAATGAACTTATAAATCCATAAACTAGCTAAAAATTGAGAGAAGTTTTGAATATTTTGTCGACACTTTTGGTCGGCCCCCCAAAAGTTGGGCGGTGCTTGCCGAAATTGCGGGGGGGGCTCCGAAAAGTGGAGGGGAAACCGAAAAGTGGGGCCCCCCAAAAAAGCCACAATGGAAACAGTTAAACCTTTTATTTTTATAAACCATATTTTCTTTTACAAAGGTGCTAGAGATTTATGTGCAACCCAAACTGTCTTATGTGGTAAAATAAAATAATATATACGTATTATATAGTGTTATTCAACAGGATTACGGTAGAGGATTACAAACGAAAAATAACTCGAGTACGTAAAGACTTTCAAAAAATTAAGGAAAAGACAAGTGCGCCAACGGCGTAAAATTTTTTCAGAAAACAGCTTCCGCAGTTCAAAACTTTTAAAGAAATTATATAGTAAAAATTTTGTTTCTGAAACTCAAAATTTCGGTGTGTTTTTAAGTGTGTTTTTCTAAGAAAAAGTGTGCAAAAACAGTAAAAAACACAAAAAAACTGTGTTTAAAAGGGCTGTAGATTGCTGTGATGGGGTAGGGTGGCGACCTAGTAGGCGATATTCGGTCTGGCATTTTTTAGGGTTTTGAAAGTGGGGGGAAGTGGGGGGGGGCTTCCGAAAAGTGGGGGGGGGCGAGCCAAATGTAAAATATACCGAAATTTTTAGCGAAAAATTAGCATTTTTTAAGGTAAAAACGCAAAAAATCGATGTTTTTAAGCTTAAAATGAGCTTATAAGTCCATAAATTAGCTCAAAATTTGCGAAAATTTTTGAAAATTTGACCTCAAAAACCTAATTTTTTGACACTTTTGGGCGACCCCCAAAAAAGTGGGTGGGGGCGTGCCGAAAAGTGGGGGGAGGGCTCCGAAAAGTGGAGGGGGGAACAGAAAAGTGGGGGGGGGGGGCGCCCGCCCCCCCCCCCCCCCCCCACTAAAAAAATGCCAGTCGGTCAAACCAAAAATTTTTCAAAAGTGGTGAAAGTTGGTACCAAATGTATGCCCTACGAGAGTTGAGCAACTTTTGTCATAGAACTGCATTACTCAACGTGGCTGTATAGTACCGTGGCGTGGAAGGGTGGGACTTTTAGGTCAAATATTAAATTTTCCGAAAGTGGTCAAAAGTAGTGTCTGCTTGCGCATTGGTGTTCAGAAATAATTATGCTGGTTCTTTTTTGCTCATGCATATGTAAAAGAATGGAAAACAAGAACCGAAAAGTCCCTTCGTCGCATTTAAAATGCATGAGTATATATATCATGGTATTATAGTATCATGGTATCATGGTTTAGCCTCATAATATGAGCTAAAACGGTCAAATGCAGCCTTTGAAAACGTTAATTAAGCAAAACTGATTTTGCTAAATTTTTTGAAATATTAGACAATGTTAACTCCTTTCCCCGGTCGTCTTAAAGTCAAGTGGGGGAACAGGGGGCACCACCACTGTTTTTGTCAAAAGTAAGCCCTTCCCCCCGAACTGCACATAGCGTTTTGAGTATTATTCACGGATGCTTACAGGGCAGTTTCTGGTAGAATTCTTGCCGTCCCTGCTGTGTGACGGGGAGGCGCCGGTTGGGTCGGAGGTAGACCCGGTTCTTGGGAGGGTTCCGGACCGGATCTTCTGGGTCCAGATCCACCGCTTCCCGTGGTTCCTCGTCGTCGTCATCGTCATCATCATCATCTTCTTCGATTTCCCCATCATCCCCTGAATCACTGTCGTCATGATCCATTTCCGCGGCCAGATGGTGGAAGGAAATCGACGCCGGCTGGGGGAGGGACTATCGTCGTGATGGGATTCTGTGGTCCCTCCCAGTCCATGTCCTCCTCCGCGTCTTCGCTGTCTGCTTCGCTTTCCGCGGAGGTGGTCGTCTCCGTGTCTGAGTCTCCGTCATTCTCTTCGGCCATGTCATCGACGTCACATAGGTCACTGAAATGAAAAAACACGAAAAGGCTGATACAAATCGACACAAATGCATATATATATATATAGACTAATTACAATACTTGAGGCTTAATCTAATTTAATTTCCAACCTAAAATATTCCTTATTTCATAGGCAGGCTCCTCTTCTTGGCATTGCGTAACGGTGCTCCGACCACAATACGCGAATGTTCCCCCGTTTGGTTGGGTGGGGGGGTAGTTCTCTTCGACAAAGCATATCTCCCCTCCGTTTGATTGGGGGGGGGTAGCAGAAAAGAGGTCCCCGTTTGGTGGAGGGGTAGCCAACAGCCAATCAGATTGCAGAGACCCCCTCCCCGTTTGGGGGGGGGGGTAGGCAAAAGAGGTTTCCGTTTGGGGGGGGGGGTCGCCAACAGCCAACCAAATTCAGCCAATTTCAGCCTGACTTGGCGACCCCCCCCCAACGGGGACCCCCTTCTGCCTCCCCCGCCACCAAACGGGGACCCCTTTTGCATACCTCCCCATCACACGGGGAGGGGGTATGATTGTCGACCCCCCCACCAAACGGGGGAACATTCGCGTATTGTGGGCGGAGTACCGTTACGCAATGCCAAGAAGAGGAGCTCTCTAGTGGCTTATATACTCTTCTTCTAATATATAGTGCAATTATGCACTCTTGTTATTGCATAATTGCAATAACGTATTATGTATTATAAATGTATTATTACGATATATACATATAATATGTAGCGGTCAATAGGCAGAGAAGCCAGTATTCTTAAATTATACCTTAGTTTACGTAGAAAGTACAATTATATATACCTTCCAAGGATGTTCGGAGTTCTGATCGAGGCGGTAGGGTATATCTTAGCATGATCAGGAGTCGATACGCTAATATAGAGATAAGTAACAGATTAACATGAATATGATAGAGATGCGTACGTAGATATATTTAACAAGTAACAAAATGCTCCGCACAAAAGGGGATAATGTGTGTTGGGCCTATGTCTATCCTTTAAATTCCGGTTGAGAAAGGCATAAATCCGACACCGCAAAAGTTGCTCAGCTCACTTAGGGCTTTCATTTGATACCAAATTTTACCACTTTTAAAAAATTTTATTTTAGACCCAAAATCGCCTAAGTCCCCACCCCACCCCACCACAGCACTCTACAGCCACTTTGGGTGTGCAGTTCTATGGCAAAAGTTGCTCAGCTCACTTAGGGCTTTCATTTGATACCAAATTTGACCACTTTTGAGAAACTTTATTTTCGACCATTTGACCCTCCCACCCGACTGACCCTTCAAACGGCAAGGTAGAACCAGCCCAGCAAAATAGGTACGCCGGACGGCAAAACGAATACCGGGAATGAGCTGGGAACACCAGAAAACCCCTATAGACAAAGTTTTGAGAGGCCAGTTAGAGCCTACTATGGACCTCCAGGAAGCGGTTTCCGACTTGACCTTCCCGACGGTAAAGTGGAACCAGCCCAGCAAGATGGGTGGGTCTAACGGTAAAACTGACTGCGGGAATCGATTCTCCGTGCCAGAAAACCATTGTATGGAAGATTTGAGCTTTCAAAGTTAAATAGATAGCGAGAAATTTCGATTTTTCAGTTTTCGAATTTTCGCCATCTTTGACGGGCCACTGTGATCGCTAGGGAAGTGATAGAGAAACGCAACCTGGACCGTTAGTTAGTTCAATATATGTAATTTCTGAATATAAAAAGAAATCAGCTCCAGCTCGTAACGTTCGACCTGAGCGACGACCACAAAATTGGTCACTTTTCGCTATGAGCCGACTTTGCGGCGCCACTGCGGCGCTGTGGCGCAGCTGCGGCGCAAAAAAGGCACAAAAAAGTTGTGATTCTTAAATTCTTTAGAGGGTACTACTAGACCCCATAGCCCTTTAGGTTGGCCCTGCAGATCACGTGAAAGTGGCGAACAGTATGTACAATACAACCATCAAATAGGAGAAACCGAAAAAGAACATCGCCGCCATAACCGGGCCGGGGTGCAACTTTTTAACGGTAAGTGACACGGGGCTGAAACTTCACAGACATATATACTAAACTCGATGTGCTCTACAATTTGCGCATGAAATCTGCGCAGGATTTTGCGCAGCTTCTGCGCAGCTTATTTTACACTGTCTCCAGCCACTTTTCACACATATTAGAGGGGTCGCTGCCGCGACCCCTATGACAACAGAATTTTGGAATGGATATGATAACGTATATAACGAGACTAATAGAATAGGATAACAAGATAGATTGATAGAAACTCTGGAACATATACGTACATATATAAAGACAGGTACTGGCTTATTTTTAGGAAAAATTTATGGGGGGCAGTGTTTTTTTCGCCGACGGCTTATGTGTAACGTTACACACCTCTCCAAAAATTTTTGCTATTTTTCAGAAAAAAGTGTGTAACTGCCTAAAAATTCCTAATTTACTTAACACATGTATACAATGTTATAGTTAACAAAATTATTCCGTTAAAAAATTATAAGTAAAATTTTAACATCTTATTTACAGCAATATTTGCAGTTTCACCAAGTCAGATCGACAAAATTAAAAAATTGAGCAGTTACATCGATGATTTGCATTATTGGTTTTGACTTGATAGAACGAAGGAAAACACCAGTGCACTGAAGGAGCATAATTTTTCGAAAGGCCTCCTGTAGCACAAAACTTGGAAAGGAACCAGTTAAATTTTGCTTCATAAGCTGAAAAATTTTGGTATGTATATACGCGTTTTTAATACAAAATAATACCGAAAATAAAATGCAAGACATGGTGCAAAAGGGGAGGGGGGTCTGAACGGTAAATATGTGGAAACAAATGAATGAGCATGGGAAAAAGTTCCGACCATCCAAAATTTTGGTGTAACGTTACACAGTCGCCAAAATTTTTTTGCTATTTTCCAGAAAAAAGTGTGTAATTATAGTTTATAGTTTTTGAGCGAAAACAACACTGGGGGGGGCGATATGGGGGGCTCAAAGTTGCCCACGTCGATGGGAGGGGCTCACCAAAAATGGGGGGCTTTTTATGGGGCGGAGCTCGCCGAGTGGAGGAGGCCCCCAGTAAAAATAAGCCAGTTATGTACTCTTGGTAGGAACGTGTATACCTGAAGAGACTGTCCGAGGGCTTGGACAGCCCGATTCCCGATTCGGTTTCCGCCCAGACGGAGGTGGGCCAGTTTCTTGGCCTGACCCAGGCTCTGCATCATCTCCTAAAATCAAATCTAATAATTTGATTTTAGATGCATGCATCGAATATAATCGACAAGCGTAAATATGTACCTAATAATTATTTAATTACAGTAAAATTATAATTGCAGCTTAGAATGTCCTGTTAACTAGATAAATTACAACATGTTTATTATGCACCAGGGCCAGATTTGAAGGAAATTATTTATATAATAGTACGTATATATACAGCTATTTTTGTATACCTGAAGTTATAGCAAAACTTGAATTTTTAGGGGAAATGTTTTGAAAACTATTGGACACCCCAAATTGGAAAGTTTTAACCCTCAAAATTTAGTCACTCTTGTGCTTATATATGTAGGTTGAATGTGTTGTGTGTAGTGTGACATAACCCACCTTGGCATCCGCATTGAGCCCGGCTTGGGTCAGATCCAGGGTTCGCAGTTTGTCCAGCTGAGAGAGGGATTGGAGCAGGCGATGGAGGTGATCCTTCCCGTCCCTGCCCAGTGCCACATTTTTGATGGTAATGTCAGCCAGTTTGGATCGCCGCCGCAGAAGACTGTTCACCAAAATATTCTAAAAAAATGAATACGTACAATATGGAAATTAATTTATTAATTAATTTTCAATACGATCAATATTATAGCTAGCAATAACATTCTATGTCGTATCAGATATAGAATTAGTACTGATATTTTTTGCTGGGGTAGGTTCTGCCCTATTTTTAGGCCAAAATTTATGGGAGGGGGCGATATATCAAAGTTGCCCCCATGCATGAGGGGAGGGCTCACCAAAAAGGGGGGGCATTTTTATGAAAAATAATTTCCGAATTTTTACGTTTTTTGTTCAAGAACTGCCAAGAATCACTAAAATGACTAATTTTACGCGTGTTTTAAGCTAAAATAGCGAAAATCTCCTGAAAATTTTGGAAAGATTAGGGTAACAATACTGAAATTTGACAACTTTTTGGCTTATAGGGGGCGGTCAGACTATATGGGGGGCATTTTATCTGGTGGAGGCTGCCTAGTCGCCCCCCCATTAAAAATAACCCAGAGTAGAAAAGAGGGACATCTTACCATTGACTGGGAAGTCTCCGCATCCTTCATTCGGGTGAATGCGCTATCGACCACCAGTGATGTTAGATTCCTGTTTAGGCTGGGCCGGGCGATGACTAGAGCGATCGCTTCCATGGTCGCCGGCTCCACCCTCGCGTCTGATAGTACAATCTCCTGGCAGTTTCGAATTTGGGCTGCAATCATAGCGCCTGAAACAGTACAAATACATGAGGTTTTGTTGAGATATATATGTATCGAATGTTTGACTATGAAAGGATTGCTCGGTACCGTAACGTATTACCAAGAGTGCATAATTGCACTATATATAAGAAGAAGAGTAAGCCGCTAGGCGTATATATAAATAAATAAATAAAAATATATATATATATAATATATATACGTTAGCATGATATTCAGGGTTTCTAACTGCATAATTTCATATCTATATATATTATATATATATATATATATATATATATATTTTGTCTTACCTCAGAAATTGGAAGACGTCTAGAACCAGCCTTTCTGCGCCTGTTTCGTAGCCGGCGCGATTCCGTTGATAGTCGATAGTCCTGTCGCCGGAACCGGTTGTCCACCAGATTCACTTCTAACAGGGACGTGGACACTGACAGCTCGTCGACAGTCTGGAATAGATTTCGTAGTCTGTTTCCCTTTAAATTTAGGATCTGAAAACAAAAGGAAATGAAACAAAGTATATATAGCATGATGGAATAATAAGTATATACTAGATGCATACGCATAATAACATTACGTAATGTGTGAACTGATGATGTTATCATTATTATTATTATTATTATTACGCATTATTATATAGATTTAGTGTCAAGCATGGGCCTTCTTGTTTCGTTAACTGCAATCTGACTACAGAAACCGCTCGCCGTTTGGGTAAATATATACGCTAGAAGCTGGCCCGGACTTAAGGGGGAGTCCATTTTTGGGTCATTTTTCTATCTTCTCCGATCTCGCTGGTTTTTACATATTTTATTGTCCAAATGGTATATTTTGACGAGTTTTTAAAATTAAAGTCGTAACTCTTACGGTTGTCGAGTAATTTCACCTAAAACTTGAGATTTCATGTGCTAAACATAGGAGATTTAAAAAGTTGTCATTTTTCACGTGCGCCAAAGGAATCTCCCGACAAAATAACGCTAAAATGTTAAACTGAGGTACCCCGGAATTAGAATTTTAATTTAGGCCTTTGAAAGTTTTTAATTAATTTTTGAAGGATTAAAATTTGACACGACTTGAGCAATTTTTAAATTTAAAAATGAATTAAAAAATTTTAAAGGCCTAAATTAAAATTTTAGGAAGGATTAAAATTTAACACGACTTGAGCAATTTTTTAATTTAAAAATGAATTCAAAAATTTTAAAGGCCTAAATTAAAATTTTAGGAATTATATATTAAAATTTTAAAAATTGGAATTTATGGCGTGGATATTCGTCTTAATATCTGTATCTTATTTACGGCGTGGATGCTGGTTGGCGTTATCACGTAGGACGTCAAGGTATATGTCTCGAGCTTTGATGTGAGGTTGTCTAAGTCATCACGGTTGAGGAATGAAACTTTCCTTAAGGGGGTATTATGTACTTGACGTTTTGTTCAAGTTTTGTGTGATTGGGTAGCTTTTTCGTTGAGCCTCCCAGAAGTTGAAGATTTTTTGCATTTTTGCCAAAAAATAGTACATTAGATGTTTATTTCGTGCAAAAAGCAAAGTTTCACGCCTTGCGAAAATCTTTAAACAATAGCTGTTTTTGCCATAAAAATAGCAAAAATTTTCCTTTTGTCCCTCCAAAAGTGAGTCTAGACCCCTTGAATCTCACCCCCTGGGTGCGGGCCTGGCTTGTACCTACCTTCAAATTTCCATGATCGGTTACGGCCATCAGAAGAGGAATCAGATCTTCGTCCTTCTGCCTTCCAGATCCAGGACTTCAAGCTGAGTACACTGCCGGTCAAGCTAAATATATATATAGTTAACTTCGTAAATATATATATATATATATATGTATACTTTATAGCACGGCTCTGCGTGCATTCAGAGATTTATACGCACGCCGTGCTGGAAGCTCCGAGTGTGTGGCACGAGTGCGCGAAGCGCGTGCGCGAAGCGCACGAGTGCCACGCACGAGGGCTTCCCGTGCGACGCTGCATTAATCTCTGAATGCAAGCAATGTCGTGTTGTAAAGTACTTATACAACGAAACAAGCTACAAATGAAGCTTGCCACTAAACTAATGAAACTTGATTCTCTGATGCTGCAGCTGAGAGCATAAATTCAAGCAATTTTAAAGATTATCCGGCAGTAAATTGCCGCGGCTGGGAGGCCTTTTTTTTGGTGTGCAGCTGAGCTGTCTAGGTTGGAGCTCAGCTGCACACACTGCTGCGCTATGCATTTCTCTGCATGGCGCAGCAAATTAGTTTAGGTCCAGGCCTCCCAGCGTGCACCGTGCGGATAAGTAACTTATACGCACGGTGCACGATACAGAAGAGCAACAAAGCTCTCTGCAGCGTGCACTCAGCTATATATACGCACGCAATTAACATAGGAAAAGAGAGAGTGAGTTGTATAAATATATATATATATATATTATATATATATACAAGTAACAAAAATGCCACTTTTGAAAATTTTAATTTTTGACCCAAAATCGCCTAAGTCCCCACCCCACCCCACCACAGGCCTCTACAGCCACTTTAGGTACGCACTTCTATGACAAAAGTTGCTCAGTTCGTTGCGGGCTTTCATTTGGTACCAAATTTGACCACTTTTGAAAATTTTAATTTTTGACCCAAAATCGCCTAAGTCCCCACCCCACCCCACCACAGCCCTCTACAGCCAGTTTAGATACGCACTTCTATGACAAAAGTTGCTCAGTTCGATGCGGGCTTTCATTTGGTACCAAATTTGACCACTTTTGAAAATTTTAATTTTTGACCCAAAATCGCTTAAGGTGGTGGTATCGTTTTGTGCAGTGCTTTTGTGGTGATTTTTTTGAAACGCTATAACTTTCGCAATTTTGGGAGTTGCAAAGAGCTTAATACGTTGTTTTAAAGCTTATTATCTGTACATTCATATGAGCTTACAGAACTGGCAAAATTAGCAAAAAAATAAGAGAAATTTTCTGACAAGCTGACATCTAACAGGATGAAAATAGACCAAAAGTTTTTGAAAATCGATTTCACTAAACTGAAGAATCGGCCAAAAGTTCTTTTTGTGCATCGATATGAAGGACATATGGGCCGAGGGACGTTTTTTTTGGATTTGGCTAGCAGGTCTTAACGGTCGAGAAAATCGGCCAAATGCACAGTAACACGAATTTCGCAACTTCGCATTGAGTTTTCTTGCTACTGATTATGTTTTAGCCCAAACCAAGAAAAACGTCCCTCCGCAGAAGCGCGAATTTCGATTCTGCCGAAAATCTCCGGAATCCGTCGAGTAGTTTTTGAGAAATCGATGTTCGAAACAAAATAATCGCAGATTTGCCAAAATGGTTTTTCGGCCAAATCTCTAGCTGAAAGCAATAAAGTCCGGCTAATAGGCATTCATAAAATGTGCATTTGGACGATGTATCGATTGAGTATAACTAAGCCAATTTTGTCCTTAACATGTGGCAGTAATTTTGAAAAAACTGATTTCCTCGAAAATAGCCATTTTTTGACCCTAAAAACAGTTTTTTGCTTATACTGACTTAACCACTGGAGATAGCTCAAAGGTTGTAAGAGCAAAAATGTTCATTTTCGAGTCCTCTTTCCAGCCACACCAATCAATCCCGTGTCTTGTCTACCCACTGGGAGCTTTAGGCCAAAAACCAAAACTTTCTTATCTTTTGGCCTAAGAATACGGGACTGGTCCTAAAATGTTAAAGAGCACGGAAATAGGTTATTTCGTACGTTTTAGCCCTTTGCGTAAAGGATTAAAGCCGTAGGAGTCAAAAATACCCGAAAGGAAACCAGCACCTTAAGTCCCCACCCCCACCCTACCACAGCACTCTACAGCTACTTTGAGCATGCAATTCTATGGCAAAAGTTGCTCAGCTCACTTAGGGCTTTCATTTGGTACCAAATTTGACCACTTTTGAAAAAGTTTATTTTTGACCACTTGACCCCCCTACCCGATTTCCCCTTCAAACGGCAAAGTTAAACCAGCCCAGCAAAATGGGTGGGTCGGACGGCAAAACGGACACCGGAAATGAGCTGGGCGCACCAGAAAACCCCTATGGACAAAGTTTTGAGAGGCTATGCACAGTCCTATATGGTGTTCTTGGAAGTCGGTACCGACTTGACCCTCCCGACAGCAAAGTGGAACCAGCCCAGCAATATGGGTGGGTCCGACGGCAAAACTGCTTACGGGAATCAATTCGCCGTGCCAGAAAACCTTTGTATGAAAGAATTGAGCTTTCTAAGTTGAATACACAGCGAGAAATTTCGATTTTTTATTTTTCGAATTTTCACCATTTTTAACCGGCCACTGTGGTCGCATGGGAAGTGATAGAGAAACGAGGCTTAGCTATTTAGATAGTTCAATATATGTAGTTTCTGAATATAAAAAGAAATCGGCTCCAGCTCTTAACGTTCGAGCTGCGCAGCGACCACAAAAATGGTCACTTTTCGCTCTGAGCCGACTTTGCGGCGCCGCTGCGGCGCTGTGGCGCACCTGCGGCGCAAAAAAAGTAGCGATTCTTAAATGGCGCATGAGGTACTACCAGACCCTACACACACAGACACACACACACAGACACACACACACAGACACACACACAGACACACATACAGACACACATACAGACACACATACAGACACACATACAGACACACATACAGACACACATACAGACACACATACAGACACACATACAGACACACATACAGACACACATACAGACACGCATACAGACACACATCACACACACGCATACAGACTGGCATTTTTTTAGTGGGGGGGGCCCCCACTTTTCGGTTCCCCCCTCCACTTTTCGGAGCCCCCCACTTTCATCCCCCCACTTTTCGGCAAGCCCCCCCCCCTCTTTTTTGGGGGTCGCCCAAAAGTGTCGAAAAATTAGGTTTTTGAGGTCAAATTTTCAAAAATTTTCTCAATTTTTAGCTAATTTATGGACTTATAAGTTAATTTTAAGGTTAAAAACAGCGATTTTTTTGTGTTTCTACCTAAAAAAGGCTAATTTTTCGCTAAAAATTTTGGTATTTCGTACCTTGGACTCGCCCCCCCCCCACTTTTCGGAAGCCCCCCCCCCCACTTCCCCCTCCCTAGGGGGGGGCTAATCCCCCCCACTTTCAAAACCCTAAAAAAATGCCAGACAGACACACATCACACACACGCATACAGACACACATCACACACACGCATACAGACACACATCACACACACGCATACAGACACACATCACACACACATACAGACACACATCAGACACACATACAGACA
>JASAND010030660.1:0-22735 GCA_030248195.1 Trissonchulus latispiculum
GCGGAAAATGTTGGGCCTCGGTTTCCGTACTCACCGAAACATTTTCAGGCCGGCGGGACGCGAGGGGCAATGCCTCCTCCCAAAAACAGGGAGAAAACCCAGCCGCCCACGACGATGGTGGTTGCTCTTCCACAAAACATAATCGAATCAGTGTTCGACCTGAGATGGACATAGTCGCTTCAAAAGAAAAGCCATCTCCCTAATTTGAGATTCGAAATGGCAGTACAATATTCCCCCCATAAAAGTCGTATGTCTCCTTACGGATGGCTTTCAGATTCGTAAAATTATGTACAACTTTCGAAAAAACATTATAAAGCTGAGCCTCCGTCATAGTCGGATCTAAATGCTCATCATTCAAAGAGTTCATGGACTCAGAACCCCCATGCTTGGATTTTGAGGGGTTGTCCCCCCCGGAGGCGCCCCCACCCGGCCGAAGGGAAACCATGCCGACCTGAAATTGTTCCATCATGGAGTTAACCTGTTGGGTCGTGACTCCCCGAGGTGCCGGAGATGCCCTTCCCACAGGTAGCGGGGCGGCTGGCACCGCAGCCCTGGAATCCGAAGCATGCACAAATGACTGAGTAAGATCCGGCATACCTGCGCCTGCAAGAGTGCGCTGGTAGGGCACCGCTGAGCTAGTAGCTGGCACCGGCGACGCCGGGGAAGAAGCACTTTGACCCACAGCATAGCCGCCCTGAGCCAGTGAACTAGCCGGAGGAATAAGAGGAGCGGGCGGTGGGGGGGCTTGTGGTACAGGAGCGGGGTTGGTAGGGTAATGGGTCGCAGGTGGGGGCGGGGGATAAGTCACCGGAGTATAATAATCATATTGCTGCGGTTGCGCCGGCTGTCCACGATATTGAGTGGGATACGTATACTGTGCCTGTGCATATCCCACATGATCCACGCGCTCCGGAGGTGCCCGGTTTTTGTAGTCCGGAGGGGCCTTCGAAGGGTATCTGTCCCAGCATTTGTCCGGAGAATGGCCTTTCCGTTTGCAAAACTTACACGGGGTAGCAAACTTCTTCCGTTTTTCGTCCTCCCACTGCGTCAAAGCCTCCTTGAGATGAGATTCGAACCAGTCTTTCATTTCACGAAAAGCCAAACGAGAGGCAGCCGCTTCCAGATTGGAACCAGAGGGCGTATCGGATAGTTTTGGAGGGAGGGGCTTGTTCTCGGCACCCGCCTCCCCGACGTGATAAATCGGTAAATCATAGGAAAGGGAATCCCCCTCCGGAGCTCGAGCCTCCCGAGATTCCAACCGGTCGATCACTCTCCGGACGTCTTGCATTGTAGGCCGGTCGCGGAGAAACAGCGGGGCCAATGCCGTGGCGAACTTATCCTGGATCCCCGCGAAAAGTTGTTGGACGCACTCTTGCTCGCGTTCTTCCTGCGAGTCCCACAAATCAAACGCCATGGCCTGGAATGACGAACAGACTCCCCGTGCAGCTGTTTCCGATGGGCAAAGGAAGCCGCTCCCGTAATGAAAGCTGGGGCTTCGGAAATTGGGACTTAATCAGTTCCAAAAAACCCGGATATGATTCCACGACCGAAGGCCCACAGCGAGATGCAAATATTTGGGCTTTTCCTGCCAATTTGTTCCATAGCAGGCGCCCCCACTGGGTATCCGGAACAGAATGAACCGCGACGGCGGACTCAAATTGAGGCAGCCAATCTTCAAAATACGCATATTTGGGGTCATAGCGAGGAACATCTCTCAGGACCTCCAAATAGTAGCGAAACAAGGTGGTATCATACTTGGAAACAGAGATGTCCGTGGCTTCCATTGTGTCCGGTGTCGGATGACGAGACGCCTTTGGGGCCTTTGACTTTTTCCGGACGTGATCGACCGGATATGGAACCGGAACAAAAACTGGAGGAGGGGGAGGTGGGGCCCCGGAGGGGGCGGAGGAGGTGGTGGCTGCTGTACATAAACGTGTTGTGGCTGATAGAGAGGACCCGAGGGAAGCACCGTGCCCGAACCCTGTTGCACCGGGGGTGGGCCTCCCTGAGGGCGACCGTCCCCGGTGGGAGCCGACACCACTCCCTTGGCCTCCCTGAGGGCGGCCGCAGATGGGCGGGGCTCCAGAGGGCACGAGGCCGCCGTCGGGCTAGGCGGACAATTTTTTGCCATGAAATCAGCTGCATGAGTATGAGAAGCCACCATCTCCTCCAAATAATACGGGTTCAGAGGGGCTCGTTGAGGTACGTACGGGGTACCTGGAGCGGCGGGAGGTTCTGATGTTGGCCGTCCCATAAATGATGCTTATCCAGCTCCTGGATCACTGGATTCTCGTACACCTGTTGCTCCAATCTGTCGTAATCAAAATTTGGCGATGTACGTATAAAATACTGACCCTCCGGATAATACTGATTTGGAGGTTGATAACGTACCTCAGGCAATTGTTGACGCTGATGTTGCTCCGGGGCCGCGACTTGGGCTCCCTCGTACAAATGTTGTCCGTACGAGCGCGGCCTGATAGGATAATAGTGGGGGTCCGATGGTTCCAACGCCGTCCTTTGAGGCACTTTCTCTGGCGAAACCAATGCTGGATTCTGCGCAGCCGGAGGAGGAACCTGAAGCGGTGGGGGGAGGGTGGCCGAGTGTGATAGGCCCGGGGGGCAGAGGCTCCTCCCTTGCATACCAGTGTCTTCTGGAGCAGCAGGTGCGGCGGAGCTGTTTCCCGGTTCGGGATGGTGTTCCCGTATTGATCGCGAGGTAGAGAAAAACCACCCAAAATGCGTAGAACGGTGGGGCGGAGGACCCGAGCACACATTCTGGGCCGTGCTGGAAGGGACTGGCCAGACCGAAGCTTCTGACTGGAGGGGCGGGGGATAATAGCCCAATCCGGGCCCCAGATTTCCCTGCGGTTGCAGACCTCCGGAGTTAGCCTGTTGTCCGTGAAAAATGACCGAGTCCGAGGATGGGGGGTCGGAGCCCTCCGATCCCGACGAACTCGACCCCTGACTAACGGCCGAATTATAAACAGACTCCCCATCCTGTTCTCCCGTACCCGCAAAATTTTGGGAATAAGCAAGTGGGGGGGGATGGCCGGGGGGTGTGGCTCCGGGGCGATGGGGGGGTGCGGCACCCAAATTGGGGGGGTTAACCCCGCGGCATAATTTTGTTGTTTTTGTTTAGGTTCTTCGGTGATTGCTGATACGGGCCCATCTGTCCCTCCCTGGTCCTTTTCTGTGGTATATGTTTATTGTGTAATGTAATATTGTGGCCGGGAGGAGTGTTGTATATGTTTGATTTTGAATTAAAAAGTCGAGATTATTTCCTTGCTTGAAATTCTGAGTCGGCTTAAGTATGGAGGGTGAAAAAGGGGATAATGTCGAGTCGTCGTCTCCTATGGAAGAGGCGCAATCTGAATCGTCTGCGGATGAGCCGCAGCCCGGAACTTCACAGCAGGCGGACCAGCCTGAATGCCCAGTCTGGGGTGACCCCGGAGTCAAACTTGTGATCAAATTATCTAAAACGGCTCAGTCCAGCCTGTCGAGGTCTCTGCGGTCGCGCTCTAGCGAGGCCAAGGACTCCTCGACTGGTTCGGACGGGGATCCCGTTTTACGAAATGCAGGGGCAGCGGCACAGCGCTCCTCAGGCGAAAAGCGGACGAATGCCTGTGCTCCCTTGTCAAATTCTGAGCTTGAGGAAAAGCTTAGCAAGGACTCCCCTCCCCGGCTGTCCATTCCAGCCGCCATTGAATTTCAGGAAATCCTCAATTGGGAGGACACGCTCAAAAATTGGGCAAGGGCTCCGAGTGGACTAGGTTCCACGATTCCAGCTGGGACAGTCAACATTATCACTTCCATGGTTCTTTTGTTTCGGGAGGCCCCCGTTATTTTCGATAGGGCTATGGATGCGGGGTGTATGACCCTCGCCTATGTCAAGTATCAGGGCTCTTTCCCTGATTCTGATTCCACTCAGACCCTGTCGGTCCTTCAGTTGGCGGTCCCCATCGATGCGCAGAAGTTTTCGTCTGAGATGGACCAGCTGTGTCATCATGCGCCGCATCATTCCAGGAACAGCGTCAATATGGCCATCTATATGATTCTAGTGTCTCGCCTGTATTTGGATGTCCCGTCGTGGACCATGATTCGGTATAATTATACAACGAAACCGGAAAAGGTGCCCGGCGAAGCGAAGCGTGCGGCTGAGGCCTTGGAGATCCGGCAGGACGAGCTAGCGATGGAAACGCAGGAACATGACGACCTACTTCCTCTGGACCATGCTCCGGATCATCGCAATTTAGTGGGCGGACCTGTTACTCCGACACCTTCGGAAGCAGGGTCCCAATCGCCCGGGGAATTTTCCCCTTCAAATCGTCTAATTATCCATGAGGACCGGGATTCGGCAGGTGAGCAGCCAGTGTCTGGTGCCGCGTCGGTGGGTTCTGGGCGGCTTTCTCGTCAGAGAAACCGCTCCGTTCCCCCGCGCTCGGGTATCACCATGCACATGGACGACCTGCCGGGATCTTCTGCGGATGTACCAAAGCCGCACGGTCCTCCGGAGCGTGGTCAGGAGGAACGGCGTTCTCAGTTCTTGCATTATGTCCAGGCGAAAGTTGCTAGGTCGGCTAGTGCGGCCGCAGACGTGCCGTATCCAGCAGGGTGGCGTACGGATTCTCCGCTGGTTTCTGAGTCGCCGGCGGCGTCTACCGAGCCACCAGCTGCTCCATCGTTAGGGGAGTCTGCTAAGTCTCCCTATAAGCTCCGAAAAACGGTGGTCCCTACTTCTGAGGGCGAGGTTTCGGTGGCACAACCTGTGCCGCCGCCGGCGGGCGTCAGTCCGTCTAGTTCGCAGGAATCTTTGCGTCACCGTTCTAAAAGCGTGCCGCCTCCAATCGTGTCGACATCGTTTCCGGCAGGGGGATACCAGGTGGATCTGGGTCTGTCCCAGCCTGCGGTCACTTATCAGAATCTAGATTTGGGGGTTTTGGCCACTCACCCATCGGTGCCTTTCGCGCCAACGGCAGCACAGGCTCAGCAGGCCGCTGTCAGGGCCAAGCTTCCACCACAATATCAGCAGATTTATTCCGATATCACGGCCGTTCTGAATTCGCCTTCCTCATCGACTGCAGTTATGTCTCCGGCCGTACAGCCACCGCTGACTCAGTTCCCGCCACCTCAGCAGGTAGGGTCACCTATGTTGGGGGCTTCCTCAGTTCCTGTGGGAGGGGTTCAGGGGCAGGCAACACCTGCTCCAGCCTTTCCGTTGGGGGCTACCCGTGCCTTTATTACTACCACTGACGTTTACGGGTTGGAGTATACGTGTCGCCGGTTGACGGCTGATGCATTTTTCACTAGTCTCCCGGAAATTGGTACACCGGCGCAGTTGGCTGTTTTGCCAATTTTCGGCATTTCGCCACAGATGATATCACCGAAATTTTGGGCATTCCCCCTTCCTGGAAGCCCCTGGCATTTGTGTATGCTCTGCTGGAGCGTGGGCCGTTCGATTTTGCGAATTTTTTCTATATCTTATATCCGGAACGTCTGAGTGCTGCTGGGGCTCAGCTGCTACGGCCGGAGACACCTAGCCGGGGCGTTTGTACTATGCCTGAGTTAGATCTAGGTCGTCTGTCTGATGTCTCGGGCCTTTCGGATTTGCTTGTCCCGGGTTCGGCCTTGTCGGGAAGCACTCCGGCGTCTTTGAAGCACGCGGTGCCATCAATTCCGGTCATGGGGGTCCAGGATGAACCTGGTCCGGCGCATCGTCCGACAGGAGCTACTGCCGGAGCTTCTTCTGAACAGTCTGGTGCGGACCCGGTTCCACAGGCCTCACCGTCGCGGCCTCCACCGTTGCCGCAGGTTCTACAGCCAATGCCTCAGAATTTGCCATCTCTTCGTCTGCCGATCCAGATTCAACCTTTTTCGGTGCAGTCGTTGCCTCCGCCTCCAGTGGACCGCCATATCGTATGGCCTGAAACGCATTATCTTCATCCATCTAAAATGGTTCTGCGTTACCAGGGGCTGGTCCCGGGCGATTTCCCGGAGGGTACGGTCCCTACCATTACGGTCAAGGCTTTGCCAGAATATTTGGTAGAACCTCCAGAGGGGCCTTTTGAGGTCAAACGCCATACTTCGTATAAGGACTATTCCACGCCGGAATTTGTAGACCGACTTCATCGGCGTCCTCGGGTGTCGGCCAGTGGCGAGATGCCTTATGTCATGCGGCCTTTTACGGGGCTCCAGGAGGTTGATCCGGCGTTCTGGCCGTCGATTCACTACATCATTTCCCAGTATCCCCATGCGGTTCCGTTCCGTCTGTATTCGGAGCCATATTGGCAACTAGCTTATCTGCCAGACTTGCGGTCTAAGATTGATGGCGTTTCCCACAATCCCTATTTTGTTGCCATCTATAACTATTGGTGGGAACGTCTGACTTCGACAGATTTTCCGTTCGCCGTTTCGGAGAAGGTGTATAAGAAATTCTTCGACAATCTGAAGAATCTGATCCCGGATGCACCGGTTCGGCGTAATCAGACGGAACGGACAGCGGTTACTCCGGACGGGAGTCCGTACTTCACCTTTGATATGTACCGCTGGGAACTCACTTTTGACTTTCCACCGCTGTATCGGGATGGGGTCTTGGAGTTCGATTCCTTTCGTCTAGTGGGACAGGCGCCACATACTTGGGGAGCCGCCGCCGCTGCTGCTGCAAATATTTGTCCTTTTATTAGGCTCTATCCTACCTATTTTCTGGCCAAAAGTTCGCCAAATCGTTTTCTGGCCTATTTGGACAAAATCTCTGAGGGTTTTCTCTCGCTTGTGCAGTCCACCATCGACATGGTGCGGGCTCACCGGTACATGCAGCCGGATAAGCTCAATCGTACTCCGGCAATGAGATTTTACAGAAAGTTTTAGACGCCGACGGTCAAAACTGGATGGGAAAGATTTGTATGCTGGTCCGCCGGGAATTGTTTCCAAATTTGGCTCACGAACTAGCTATGGAAGAGGCGCAGACGCATTTGCGTTACACCAAGTTGGCGACGGCTCGGCGTTAGTTTAGTAATGCGGTGGGGTGGGATTAAATTTTGGCCCGTATCGGTTGGGGGGAGAATCTCTGTTGTGTTACTAACTTTGGGGGGATTTTGGTTTTTCTGGTTGTTCTAGAATAATTCAAGTACCTGATTGGTGTTTTATCTTCAAAATTGAGTTTTATTCTTTTCGATGCTTCAGTTTCTGGTCTTCTGATAAAATTCCTACCTAAATTGTAGTTTGATTCTTTCCGGTCTGAATTATGCAGGTACTAGCTGAGTTTTAAACCTTTTACTAATTTTTACTCTTTTACCTTTCTTTTATAAAAACGTTTCACATTTTATTAGGCAATAGTACTGGGGGTATTCCACCTTGTCGTATCCCGGCGGGTCCGTGGTTGCCCGTCGCCTGCGGTCGCCCTCAGGGAGGCCAAGGGTGGGCGGTCAACCCCGGACCGGCACTTTTGACTCCGTAGTTATATTTTCCGATTCTTTGCGATTGACACAGTCCGCGGTTGTTGACGGTCGGGCTCAGCCAGGCCAACGGTTGCCGTAGACTCGTGTCTCCCTCTCTCAAAATTAAGTCGGGCCTTGTATTTGCACTGTTGGCCGTCGTGCCTATTATATACTGTCTTGTTGGCCTGCGGGCCTGAATTTTGGTTGTTACGTAGGTTGTGGCTTTGTTTTGTTGTTATTAGTTTTGATGTTATTAACCTGTAACATATTAGTTTCCCTTTCCCTCCCCCCCCTGTCCCTACTTGACTGCGAGAGCTCCCTCTGTAACTATTGTTGTTTGTATGGTTGTATTGTCCCCTGGTCCCGGTACTTTACGGGTGGCCCACGGTTCTAGTTTTCCATCTGGTGTTGGGTCCTTGTGATCGACGGTGATTCGGTGATACGGTTCTGGGTCTGGACGGGTCGCTTGTGCCGAGGGGCACCGGCCCGTATCCCTGGCGGCAGGTCCCCCGACGTTTGCTTGGTGTGGCTCCCTGCCCATGGTTTCTCTGGTTGGCCCTACTTGTTCTGGTCTTGTATTCTGGAATTTGGACTATTGCCATTTGAACTTTAATGATCAGTCTATATATTTTGTGATGTTGTGAATGACTACCGGTTATGTCCCCATAGCCTCGCTAGTCCCCCTTCCCCCTTGTCCCTTCTGAGCTCATTTTGTTCTGTTTTTGTTTGCCTTTACTGTTTCACTTATACTTGTCTTTTTACGATTTAGCTTTAATCTTGGTGGGGGGAGTTATTGGTCATTGTCGTGGGTTTCGTCCGGGGATTAAATTTTCTTTAAATTTTCTTAAACTCTTTTCCTATTTTTCTATTTTCCTGAGACTTTCTGTATTTGGGGTGGGTGGTGCTCGCTAGCTCGGCTCTGCCGTTCTATGCCATGTAGTATTTTATTTTGTTCTTTTCGGGTCTTTTCTATTTTTCTAACTGGTGTTTGTTTCTCTATTTTCTTTCTAATGTGGTGCGAGTTTACTTTGCTAAAAATTTTCCTATTTTCCATGACTGCCATTTTGTTGCCTTGTTATTACCTTGCCATGTCATTCTGTGCAGCTATTTTTGCAACATATACGCTTTATTTTGTATTTGCTTTAAACTGTGGCATTATTTTGATTCTATTTTTGCGATTCGATTGGGATCTTTGTCCTCCGGAGTTGCTGGCAACCAACTCCGGAGCTGTTGTCTACTGTGTTACGTTGTCCTGGAGCTTAAATTTCTGTTTTTATTTCCTTCCTTGACTGCTCCGGAGCTGTTTGGTTACTTTCGTTTTGCTTTTTCTCTTTAAAAACGTCAGCTTCGGCTGAAAATTTCACTCTGGCCTTGGTCCTCGATTTTTCATCTTACTCCGGAGGTTAACTTCTGCTTTTGTTTCTTGGTAAAAGTTCCTCTGGAGCTAATTTTTCTGTTTTTCTATGGCGTTTTCTATCTAAAAACGTTACTCCGGTGGCCGGTTGTGGCATCGGTTGTTAGTTTTGAGGGCTCCGGAGTACCTGTCTCTTTTGCTACCTGCGTCCTCGTCGTGGCTCAAGGGTGTCCTAGCCTTTATCTTTTGTGTGTAGTCGGTGTAGTCCGTGTTTATGTGTTGAGTAGTGTCTTCCCGATATGTTTCAGAGTAGTTTTAGCGTGTCTGAGAGCACCCGTGTGTAGTATGTTGGGGCCTGAGTAGTGTTCCCGAGTAGTGCACCTCGAGGGATACGCCAAAATTTTATATTTTCCGGTGATTTCTAAAACGCGTTTTATCTTTACTAGTAGGTAGGGTACGTAGGTTAATTTGATTTTATTACTAACCCTTGAGCCCTTGACCGCGGCGAGGTCGCGCGTTTCAAAAGAGGGGGTATTCTGTGAATTATTTCAGTCATTTCGAAAGTCAATTTCATCTGAAATTACAAAAGTGTACGGCTAACTTCACGATAAATTTAAATTCACATTTTAAATTTAATGTGCTAAAAGTCCGAAGAGCCCAAACCACACTGGTTCTTCTTTGCATGTTTCGGCACCAAATGATAAAGGAATGTATAGATGAAACGATTATTTAATGGCTTAATGCTAAAGGCTTAATAGACTCACAGGTAGTCACAATCTCCTTTCTGGTGTCGGATTAAATCTCGTCAAAGTCACTTTTGTCTCTTTATTCTTCACATGCTTTACATATATAATATTATATATAATAGAGTCAATACTACTAATTTAAGTAAATTTGGCACAGTCAGAATTGCCAGGGCAGGGCTGATGCTATAAAAATGGGGTTAAGGCTAACCTGGGTTAAGTTAAGTTTGGGGTTAATCCGAAAACTCTACTGTTAGGCTAGCGCTTGGGATTAAATCAGTATTAAGCATTTGTGGGGTTAGATTAAGTTAACCCGGTTATACCTAAAGTTATCCCCACTTTTAACCCCAATTAGTTCAAACAATCAGCGGACGCAGCTAGCAAGAATTTAACCCGGTTATTTTCCGGGATGACCCAATTTCGAACCCAAATCTTCATTTTTGAACCGTTTGCATGGAAACAGTAAATAATAAATTTGAAATAAAAATTATGCTAAAAAATTCGGAAAATTGCATTTTCACTGTCAAAAACTATCTTCGGGAACTTTTGTCATTAGTTTTTTTATCTAACCTGGTCCGGGTTGCTTCTAAGCCCTCACTGAAGAGGATTGAGATTTGTAGGTTTAACCCAATTTTAACCCGGGCTTGAAACTCAGGTTTGGTTATAGCTTTGAGTTAACGGTTAGCCCTAACCTTAATCCCAACCCCATTAGCGATTGTCAACCTCATTTTATAACGTTGGGTTAGCTTTGATAGCCCAATTTTTATAGATAATTTAGCCGGGTTGAGTAGCTTTATAACATCGGCCCCAGATCACAACCAACTCCAAAACTGGTTCCTCTTTTCAGCAACAAGTGCAGAATCCGCTTCGACCACTACATCCACATCTAATATTACTACTAATAATACTACAACCACCATAGCATCAAACACAGTTGCCACCGGGGAAACATCCGATAAAATTACCATCATAACGCCTACCAGTTTGACAAAAACTGTTACGTTAAGTGTCACCACCGTCTTTGCTACTCCCATTCCTGAAGCCAGAACCACCACCACAGTCCGTATAAAAACAAGGACCGCTTCTACAATTACAACAGCCCCTTCGACTACCACACCTACTACTGCTACCACCAGCACTACAGCATCTGCAAATTGCACAACAACAACAACTACTACTACTACTACAACTACAACTACTACTACTACTACAGCTTCAATAAGCAGTGCCCTTACATCGGCCACCACTACAATCACAATCGCCAGAACATCCACCGCTCCTTTCAGAACCAGTACAACCTCCTCATTAAATTTCAAAGACTCAACAAACATCACCTCTATACCTAGTCGTACCTCCATAACTAACACCACTACATTCACCACCAGCAGCCCTACTGCCGCGACAATTTCGTCCACTTTGTCCACTACCATCATAGTTACCACCACCACGACCATGGTTGTTATTACCAGTACCACCACTTCCGCCTTAACGAATACTACGACTACCGCCATGGCTGCCAACGCTGGCAATTCTAAAACTGAGACAAATATCAATGCGAGTGATAGGGAGCTTTCAGCTACTGAACAAGTTGGTGTAAGTGTTTTATCTCCAATGAAAGTAAATCCAGATCCTCTTGGATTCAACAAAAGCTGTAATGCTTTGCTGCAGCTTCAGCTTATGGGTTTTTGTCACTGGCAAGTGTCCTCAGAGAGCAAAACGTTTAACGCCATCATCAAACAAAAAATTAGGCCATCAAAATTTTGATGGCGCTGTATAAGAATATGACTAAATGGCAAGAAATTATTATATTAATCAGATGTTCCTATACACATCGATGTTAAACTATAGAGCTAAAGGTAGAATGAAAGAAAAACAGTTTATAGCTAACGAAAGAGAAGGAGAGAGAACAATTTACGTAATTCGGGCTTGTAGTTCTATTGTTCCGGGTACTGTTAAGTTTCAGCGAGCACCGACAATAATGCCTGAAAGCGAATCTATGGTGGCTGAACTTTTGCAAGTGTTGGGTTGCACATGGTCTATTGGCTTGGTTCCAGCAATCCTTGTTCTGCAATTGTTGTCTTGATAAATGCTTTCTCCATGATTTGACCGTTGGAGTTCAGGTTTATCCATACTTACCACAACGTTATCCGTTGCCTTAGGCTGGTCTGACTGTGTAAATCTCTTGAAGCAGGAATACATTACTATAACACGTACATACATTAGCAGCGTGTCAAAAGGGTGACACTGTGTTCAAATCACTTCAAGCTACAAAGCAGGTTCTCAGAACGAATTAGTGTTAGTATTAGTTGATCAGTCAATTAGTTAATTAGTATTAGCATTGTCAATTAACTAAAACGCATCTAACAATGCTGTTTTCGTGCACTTTTGCTTTCTAATGACTTCAGCAACTACAACTATCTTGGTGTTGTTCAAGTATTTGAAGAGCTGTCATTCATTGGTGCTCACCTTATTGTTTTCTTGCTGCGGCGTCAAAATGATGAAGTGAGAATTTTGTATATTCAGAAAAATCAATCTATTTATCATAATTCTGCTTTATTGAAAATGTATAAATGCTTTGTAATAAAGTAACACATTGAAAACAGTGTCATACAGTATGGCTTATAAATAAATTTTGTTATACATTCTAGCGGTTATGCGCCTTCTGTGGAATATCATTGCAAATACTGTTTACAATCCTGTTTACATTCCTCTTGATTGAAGGCATCTACGTATATACCATCAATACAAATGTTATAACATTTCAAAATATTTTTCTCCACTGCTTGCAAGTGGACTTGGATGTAGTAAGGCTTCGCTGAACAATCTATTTCTAGTTAAATTTAACTTGTTATTCTGAGTTAATGTGTTTAATTATATTGGTTCATCTCAGGTTACTGCAGAAAACGTTTTTGCTATATGCTTTAACATAAAATACGAAGCTGGAAGGAGTGAAATAAATTACTTGAAGTTTCTAGTTCTTACGTGCCAGAGATGAAACCGGGTCACTATTTGCTGACCCGGTGACCCGGTGATCCGGTCGATCCCTGACCCGGTGACCCGGTGACCCGGTATTTTTGAAAATTCAGGTTTAAGCTTGGAAAAATTATAAATACTTATATTGGGGTGCGGTGACTGTTTTTGATGCTTTTGGACATTTTTGGTGTCTAAAATAAGAAGTTGTGAAAGATTTTTGCTTTCCTTAAGGTAACATTGGAAAGCAAATATTGTTAATAAGCCGGAAAAAATCAATACTGATTTGCACGACTTCCCACTCAATGTTAAGTAAACTACATAACTTTTTGAATCAAATAAGTTGGAACAAAATACTTTACCAAAGTCATCACATCATTTAATTTTAGTTATAGAGCTTAACGTAGCACCTTTGTGTTTTATTACTATTTACTTTAGTAAAATATTTTATTTAGTTGTATGGTTGAGGGTATCACTCAGCGAAGATTCTTTGGAATTAGTCTTGCTTATGGCTAGGATTCAGATTAATATTCTATTAATAAAATCAAACCAAAATCCATTAGTTCCTAAAGATAGTAAGCCATAACAATTAGAAAAAATGCAAAGCAAAACTAGGAATCTGTGAACCTTGTTTTGCTGAGATTTTTCTTCTTACCGAGATTTGAAACACAAAGTCTGACCCCCTCCCTCAAAAATGATAGCAGCGGTAAAAAATCACTTACAGTAGATGGAGCAACATGGAATATTTTAGATTTCAAAATAAAGATTTCTGACTCTCTGGTTCATGTTCTAATTTTGATTTTCTAAGTTAAGATCCAACGCAACCGTAGTTTCAAACATATAGATCTAAGCTTGACAGGACATAACAAATATTATGAGGACACTACAACAATAAGCATTTAAGAAACTACACGATTAAGTTAACAATATTATAAACATAAGAAGTTATTGCTAGTTTTAGTTTTTTTTCATAGTACACGTGCACTAGTTAGACATACTTAAAGTATTGCAAACTTAACTTTTGTTACGCTACAAGTTTCTTTCTTGTACCGAAAATGTCATCTTCCTTGGTAGAAACAGGTAGTGGTTTTTGTATGGGCTCCTAAAGGAACCAGACATAAAGGAAAACACGCTGTTATAAACAACAGTTTCAACAAATTTTGTAATTTGGTTGACTTCAGGAGGCCCAGTATTTGTTGGAGCGTTCGCAGTATTTTCGTGGCGCTTGTACCCATCCAAATATTCGTAAGAATTGCTTTGACGCTATTAACTGTGGCTAGTCTTATTGAACGAGTAGAGTAGAGTTCAGATGCAAAGTATTATCTCCATCCTTATCGAATGACTAGCTGGAAGACAGCATAAATTGTAAACAATTGCATGCGTGGAGCATGGATCATTGGGGATGTGCAGAAATTTTTACAAAATTTTCACTGCAAAAAAGAGCAGCTGTTTTAGACATTTCACACACTGGTAACCTTTATTTCTTGGGAAATTTCGTAGCAAATTGTTGTAACGAAGACTATGAAAAATTATCAGGCAACAATAGTCGGCTTTTAATTGTAAGTTAACGTTATTGTTGCTATTCTTACAAGAGTACAGCTTCAAGATTTCGTTAGTTTGGTCTATCCGCTTCGAACACAAGCAATTATTGCTTCATCAGATTGCATTTGTGGACACTTATAGATGCTGGACCAACTACGGGAGCAACGTTAAATGGATGTCAATTGGGCCGATATTTATGGTATCGACTTTAGCAATTTGCTGACGCTGCCGCTTCCGATGCCATCAGATATAACAGGGCTGGATGCCCGTTGTTGCCACCGATTAAGCATACATCTAGCCAGTAAAACTTTTTATTCCTCTAACACAAATCGTGCTGTAGATTTTAATATTTCGGTAATTACAGTACATTTTCATTCGTAAGAGTGCGTGTTTTTATATCATCTTTTATCTGCTATGTCATGTTTAGCTGATCCTTCTATACAATTGTCTTTGTGGTAACTGAGGCAAGAAAGTAATGTATTTAATAAATTTCCAGACTTGCAGCTCCCGGAGTAGTAACTTCTACTGTTGTAAACTTGGCATTTTGGATAGTTGGATCTAATGCTATTTACACTCAAAAATTTCCTCTGTATGCACTACTTTTTAAGCTCAACATAGCTTGTGGAGCGACAGTTTTTTCGTTCCTTCCAACCAAAAGGTAAATATATTGCTGTTAAATTTTGTTACTTCATTCGTGAAATTCAAACATCAGAAAACAAACATACTTCACCTAATTACTACTTCACATACTTATTCACATACTTTTCACTTCACACATACACACATTCACACTTCACACATACACATACACATTCACATACTTCACCTTCACACATAATGAGAACACTTTATAGCAATGATATTCGTGCGCTGAATTATATGTTGTCAAGGGTTTCCTGTGCGATGTGAAGATTATTATCCTGCTGCGCACGGTTTACCATGCTGCAAAGTACTTGCATAACAATCACAGCAAAAAGTCCTCGCAATTAGCGTACAGTGCTCAAGTTAACCAATCGAAAATTTTTGAATGGCATACTATCCCCTGCTGTAGCCTAAACTTTTATTCCGAACATAGCTTTGCAATAATTAACAACAACAATCTGAGCAAACATTCCTAAATATATTTAGCAGAGACAGTTCATGGAGTCATTCAGAAAAACTCATTAATTAATATACAAATAAAATCGAATGTTAGGTTAGGTCAGAGATGGACGCGGGACGAAATTTTTCGTCCCGTCCCGTCCCGTCCCGCACTCAATTTGTTTGTCCCGTCCCGCGGGATCCCGCAGTCCCGCAAATTTGATAATGCCCGTCCCGCAAAATCCCGCATAATTTCTTAATTGTGTAATCATCTTAATCTTAATATCTTAATTAGCTAAAATTAATGGTAATTAATACTAATTTAATATTAAAATTTAAAATAAGTTTGCTATGTAAACTTTACGCTATTTATTTTCCTTGCTATGATGCAAAGTCACTACTTAATTTATTACTCAAATACGCTGCTGTGTGTAAAAATGTGAAATGCTTATATCATCTGCAAACAAACAATATCAATTGTTGATTTCAAACAATTGGCCAAATTGACCAAATAAAATCAAATTTAGCGGGATCAGAAAATTACCGCCATACAAAAGCGATGGAACCGGGTCACCGTGTTGATTTGGGCCACTTTTCGGATCGGGTCACTGGGTCACCGAGTCAAGAGCTTGGATCCGGCCTTGATCCGGGTTTCTTAATTTCCAACAGATTACTTCCCAGGAATTTTTGGTTTAAAGCTAAAACTTTTAAGTCTAATTTCAATGTGATGCTGTTACATGATTTGCATGTTTTAAAATTTAACTTGCGCTTCATAATTTTCGCAGCTTGAGGTTCGTTCAATATGGTCTCCAGCAGAATAGCGTATGTTCTCATCGGTTCCATGATTATTGCATTGCATAGATCTGTTAGAACTAGCTGGTTTGCAAATTATAACTGATTAAATTAGGCAATGCAGATAAAGCCTCTAGCTTTGTGCCGTCTTTAAGTAAAAAATCAAACTTTTGACTGGTTGGTTATAATACTCAACACTTTATACAACTTCCAAATCATTTACATTACCTGCGTATACTCAAAATTAAACAATAAACTTTCAATCAGAAAAGATACGCAAACAAGCACCGCAAATGAAACTTATATTACCTTAAAATTAAATTTTATAGAATAATTTGAAGTGTGACTGTAATGTTTTGAAAGCTGTTATCTAGCTTTCTTAAAAATTCCCTAATTTTGAAGTAAATATAAGAAATTTTTGTCTCGCGGGATCCCGCGGGACGAAGGTTGTCGTCCCATCCCGTCCCGTCCCGCGGGATCCCGCGGGCTCCCGCGGCCCGCGTCCATCTCTGGGTTAGGTTGATTAGAAACGTAAAGCAACCCAAAAGGACGCTTCTATGAGAAATCTTAATGAAATGAATAACTAGATGTTTACAAGGTCTAGTAGGATTCGTTAAGAGGAGCGCTAGGAGTGGGGAGGGCGCTCCTAAGGATTTAGGTGAATGATTAGTAAGGGGAACTCTTTTGAAACGAGATTTTCTTTTCTTGGTAGAAAACTACGGTTTGTTTAGGAATGCTGGTCTGCTCGTGGTTATCCCTTGCGCACAGGGTTAAAAGGCTACGCAGTTAATTTTAGCTCGCTTGCAGTGTTAGGCGAGTAAAAATATTTTAACTCTAACTTTAACTCGCGTGCGAAAAGGCTCTTAGATCATAGCAGACGGCAGCTGTACTCTATCTCAGTTATAATCTTCACGAAAATTCCGCTGATGCAGTCCTGAATATATTAATCCAGCAGATGCAATGTTTAGCCTGCAATAAATATAAAATATAGATATAAAATCCTCAGTGTGAATGTTGATATTTTTAAACAGTAAAATCAATAAACATCTGATACATTTTAATAATTTTTAAATTTATTGACAAATTTTAAAAAAAATTAATGTGTATTAAATTAATTAATTTTGCCTTTCTTCCGTTGAAATTGTCTTGATTTACTTTGCTGGTAGGGAACTCGAGAACTTGCTGTGCGTAACTTGCTATTCTATCTACTGAATTGAACAGCGTTCAGCGCAGCTTAACCAACACCGGAAGAACTCAAGAAAAAATGTTCAAAGAAACCTGAAATTCTCCTCAGCCTTCTAAAAAATGCTGTTTGAGAAAATATTTGTCCTTTTCCTTGATGGTTTGTCATTGGAAATGCTCATTCATGGTGTGAAGTTATTTCTGTCATTTCCGACATTTTCAATTAAAAATTATTAAAATAAGATGCTAAATACATGAACACTGAACCTAAATTTGTACTCATGGGTATGGTCCAAGGCTGGACTAGCTAATTGACATGCTCTCGCATTTTTGGGCGTACAGTAGTAAGTTGGGTCAAAATTTTTGTTGAAGTAGGCGGGACCATGTCCGTCTAATTACGCTCCGTTACCCCTTTTGGCGGAATTTGAAGTTATTGTTGGGTATTCATTGATGTTTGAAGGTTTGTTCCCTTTTGTGTTTTTCTTGTAAAGTACAATTGTTCTGGTGCCTATTAGGAATTTTGTTGTGAATTGTTGGTTAGTTTTTCTACAGTTTCCTTTTTTGTGAAAAATTACAGTAAGCTCGCATTATTTTCAGTATTGTATTCTGTTTAACAGTTGGCCAGTGTAATTCGCATGCGCACACTCAGCAGAACCGAAGCAATCTTCGTAATTTAAGGGATTTGTTTGTCACCCTCCGCAGTGTATTCTCTGCAGATTCATTCCTGTGTTTAAATTGTTTGTCGAGAGATTTACTTCGTATAGCCCAAATCTTTACAGTGGGGTAAAGAAAAATATTTCGCCTTCTATGCATTCCGTTTAAAGACGATCACATGTCTTACAGTGAACTTACCTGGTCAAAGTCTCAATCTATGAAATTTCCTTACAGCGGTAGGACCATCGAAGTTTGCCATATTTAGACGCGTCCAAAAGTTACGTGTAGGGTACACAGGATATAAACTCAAATAGCTTCTATGAAAAGGTGAGTTCCAAGCTTTGCTTTCTGTTATTACCATCATTGTAGGATTGGCTTGGTCTCAACGGCAATTACAAAACTACACTCTAGACTGCCACATGCTTCTGATTTCGTAGCAGAGAGTATGAGTTAATGATAATTCTGATTGTCAGTACTACTCTAGAGCTTTTAAGCCTTTGATGCTCAGATTTCTGGCACAACTGTAATAGTTTCACTAAATCAGGTGGAGTAGTTGGTTCTGAACGTAGTCTTGTACCTCTATAGGTTGCTGTAATGGAAACACCAAATCTGCCAGGATAGGATGATGTCTAGCATCATATATGTGGGTGTCTGCGTTTCGTTACTTCATATTGGATCATACGGGCTCGGCGAATATCCATTCGAGGGTAGGAAATAGTTTAAAATGACTAAGCTTAAGGTTTAAAACGTCTTCGGCTTAATTCCGCAATGTGGCTCAAGAAACTAAGACATGTAAACGTAGATATTAATTTTCTTGTTGTCACAATATTTTGTATTGCCAGAGAGGTGCAAATTCCTTTCAGTTTTGTTGTTTTATGCAGCTTTATGTGATAAGTGGCACATATTTGCCGACATCAATGAACGAGACTTCCCGAATGGATTAGAGCCCACAAATCAGGCAAAACCTGTTGTGTACCATGCTCGAATGAATTGCATTCTTGCTGTTCTTAAGAACTAACTTTACTGCCTTTCCAACATTCCTGACAACATGAAACCAGACGAGATAAGAAACCACTTTGAACGTTTCCTGAAAAATTTAAACTTTAGACGTTTTTTTATTCCTTCTGTGGTACAAGCAAACTTACTAGAAGTGGATGGTGGAAATTAGATAATTTGGTCACTGTCATTTGCCACTGGTTTTTCGAAAATGTTCTTGCCTGTCATATTGCATGTTTGTATAGCCTAAAGTCATGGCAACAAATGTGCAAAATAGTGGCAGCTAAACGTACTCTGGCATTAATTGGCTTGGCCTAGTAACACAGACAGAATTTCAGTGAATTTTCTTCTAAGAGGGCATATTATTAATGACTGATTTTAACCTTTTAACCAAGATATGTTTTTTACTAGCACGCAAGGTATGTAGCAACCCTATGTAGGGGGAAGCAGGCATAGGAAAAATTGGTAAGCCTGACATTGGAGTTCAGCTGATTCCCCAGTAGTGTAGCATAGAGTAGACGTAATAGCAGAAGGACTGTGGTTCGAATCCCAGGCGGTTCTATTCCTTACTTTAATCCAAAATGAAAAGCTGAACCTCCCTCTTCCCCTTTCTCTCTCTCTCTCCTAAGTATTGGTTTCGTAAAGGTACAAGGGTGCCTACGCCTCCCCCGTATGGGTTCTCTCCCAGATTTCTACTTGGTCTACCAGCCCTTGTAGACGCCCTACATGTGGCGAGGCTCTTGGGTACATATTCTCAATTTTCTAGGCGACTCAGTATTACCTTAGGACAGTAATATATACATATATAGATAATTAGTATGCCTTCATAGGAATGTTAATTATCTACTCACTGAAATCTTTGTTGTTACTAAACATTTGGTGCGCATTTGATAGTAACAATTCCAGCACCAGCGTGTTAGGCTTCAATAGAGGTTGAACCTTTCGATAGCAAATGGGAGTGAGACACCTGGCACTCCAGGTGATTGAGCCAGATCTGTGTACAATTCAGCCTGCTAATTTAGGCAATGAAATAATTGAACCTACCTTTAATTTAATTGACCCACCTCTCAATTAACGTAGAAACTCTTATTTTTACGGGGGAGCCAAGTGGACATTTTCTGTCCCTTCATTAAACCACACTTCCAAAGTTTGTCAAAAGAAAGGCTGTTCATGACTGAGATTGAGCCAACACTAAATAACTGATTACTAGCAGCGTTTTAATTGGAACTGATATTATTGGAATCACATTACTAACAATACTCATTAATTGTCACATTTAATCAAAGATAGCTAGCTACAGGATTAGTAATGTACCATTGAAAGTCGGGAGAGCATAGATGGGGCAGGGGAGAGTGGGGGAGCTTCCTCAAAACTGACACGTTCCAGCCGCTCTCCCATCCGATTTTTAAATCTCCCCAGATTTTCTAATTTCGCTACCCTCCCCCCACGATTTTGGTCAAAAGGTGCACCAAATCGAGAATTTATGGTTTTAAGCAAATTCGCGGTAATGGGTATGTCACATTATAAGTCGCAGGAAGTGCAGAAGATTTCTGAGAAAGTGGTTAATTTGTCTAGACATATTTCGAGACATTTTTCCATATTTCGGACATTTTGAAAATATTTTTAGACATTTCCAAAATCTTTCGGGACAATTTGAAAATATGTCTAGACATTTTCACAATATTTCAAGACATTTGAAAACATTTCGAGATATACAAAAACTATTTCGAGAAAAAATATCTCGAAAGCATAGGAAACAAATCTTAGACAAGAAAATTTATACTAAGGCATATATTAGAAAGTCTAAAGTTAAAGTTAAACGGAAGTCGGAAGTCGGAAAGTTAAACGAAAGTCGGAAGTTAAACTTCCCCTTCCAAAAATTTATGATAACCCAGCACTTTTGTCCTGCCACACCTATGTAGTTGCGTAAAAGATTAGGGCAATATACGCATTTACGTATTTGGATTTCTTTCAAGCTAAGTTACTTTTAAGCATTTATATTGAAAATGTTTGCCTTTTCAGCAAAATATACCAATATTTGTTTGGGATAGAGGAGATTTATTTTAACCACGGTTGCGTTTAATAACACACGTTACACCTATGCCGAGCCGATCCCTCACCACATTTTGTCATATCAAATCTATGTGTCATGTTAAACGCAAGTCGTTTTAATTCAAATGTGCAAAACTTATACACAGTTGAGTAATGAGGGCTAAGATGGTTTTAGGGTTTATGAGAGACCATACATTTGAATGCTGTATGCAAAAATTCTTGGCGAAATACGAAACTTTCTGGAAATGGGCACATGACAGTTCTCAAGATTATTGAACAACTGCTAATGATCATCCAATTTTCGAACATAACAAACAAAATGGCCTGTACTCTGACCTATGCAATGAAGTGAATGCAGTGAATGAAGTACCATTACATTGGGTTTTATCTGGAATTTTCTCAAAGGCGAGCCAGTAAAGTTCCTCCTGGGGTCGATGTTGTCAAGCGACTCAACCCGAATTGAAACCTCAACCCGGGTTGAGACTGGGTTGAAACCTTTAACCCCGATGTTATCAGAACCGGGTTGAATTAACCTGGGTTGAAATAACAGAGCTAAGTTTAAAAATTAGGTTGAGATATACCGAATTAAAACAGGTTAAGATAGGTCAACCCCAAAATGTTTGATAACCCTGAGTTGAGCATCAGCGTTTAGCCAAATCCAAAATTCCAGGGTAGAACCCAAAAATGGGTTCAGGTCCCCGCAGGAGGTGGCCGATGATTCAAAATCATTTGGAGACACTCACCATCGTGCTAACCAAAGATGGCAAGGAACAGTTGGCGCTGTTTTCTGCGGGTTCCACTACAAAAATACCGCAGGATAGGAGCACTTTCAGTGAAAACATCTAATTGAGCATTTGCTGGAGGGGGAGTATCTAGAGAGAACTTTGTCAAACCGTTAGGCTCCTGAGGTACAAAGAACTCGTTCAACTTGACCGTTAAGTGGATGACCAGACTAGCATCACGGAAGATGCAAAGATTTTTACACTGTCCATAATCTACAAAGCTATCCAACATCTTCTGCACAACCACGAAACAATCGATAGCATCAGCATCGTAGGAGTCCATTCCATTTAACTGATCAAAAGCTCTGCTGTAGCATTATACATTGCCTGAAGTGAGCTGTTGCCATGTGAGAGCTGTATAAACTTGGCAAACCCTAAGCTCTCACCATTCACTGTCTTCGTGTAGGCAGAGGAATCTGCTAATGCTGCTAAAGCCGCAGCAGCCACAGCGTCGAAGGTACAAGTATTTTAAACAACATTTTAAATTTCCGTTTAAACGGCTTCGTACAAAAGAGGAGCCGTTTTTGAGTAATCTGATGCCTGGAGAACTAAGATTCAAATCAGGAATTCTATCAAAAAAAGTTCTGGCTTTGTTTTTCTCAGGAGTTAAGAAATTGTACTTTTGGGCTGCCAAGATTCCCCTTATCCAAGGTGTTCCATTTCTTTGTGAGGCCAGGGAGTTTGCAGATTACTTTGGTGCCGTATCCCTCATCTTTGTCTGCCATCTCACAGCAGAAAGAATGCAGGAATGACTTGCATTGTATTCTTGCCGACAAACACAGCAGTGACTATCCATTTCGTGGATCTGCTGAGCGCTCGTTGGATGTTCCATAGAAAGATCGGTGGACTGATCCCATCGTTGTGCTAGATCTAGTTGTCCGTCTAGAAGCGACGCAATCCTTTTTTTGCTGCTGCTGCCTTGATACTAGAATCATCAGCATGCGTCACAAGTCTTCACGAACACCAAGAAGAAAAGCATCAATGCCAACAGGCAGCTTAGCTGTTCCAAACCAAATCTTTTAAGTATTTATTGTTTTATCCAACTGCGGCAGTGCTAATTCTTCCATCCCTAATTTGATGTTGGCTGAGAAGAGCAGCTGTAACCATTGAAAAGTGATCCCATATAAGTTTATGAGAGGCTGGGTATATCCGGGT